>LGUA01000153.1:0-28694 GCA_001660665.1 Emergomyces africanus
TCTTTGACGAGCAACCTCAGCACGAGGTGTTGGTTTAGGGTCTCCCAAGATTCGCTTTGAAACTTCAAAGACAGACATGAAAATAACAGTTTCATCACCCTTATGTATGTATGTACAAGTAGTACAGTGCACACTACTACATACTAACCATCACACGGGCTGGGGAAATAATGATACTAAGAATACTCCGTATTCAAGCAGTTATGCAAAATCTAAAACAGCGCAACCAAAGAGAGAGAGAGAGAGAGAAAATTAAAATAATCCAAGAAGGTTTGTACGGAGGATGGTTAGAGGTTTCGGGGGGGGGGAGGAGGCTTTTGGACGGTGACTTTGACGCTCCGGGCCTCCGGGATGCACGGCGGATTAAACAAAAACACCTACCGACGTTCGGGAAGGAAAAAAAATTCCCTTCGGATCTGTTGCTTGGCTCAGCCCTAGCAGCTGAACAGTGACATATCGTTTTTATTCTTGGCGACGAAAACCAGCTGGAACATAAAAAGGAACGGCAGTCGTTGACTAAAATTTCTTGCAGACTAGTACTAGTAGTATTACTCTCTCTGGGAGAACTTGCGAGCCTCCTTCTCCTCGAACGGAACAACCACCAGCTCTCGAAGACTACTACTATTAGTAATTCATAAAGTATAAAGTATCAAATGAATGAAATAATGTTCAAGCCATTTTTTGGAGCTCTCTACACCGTACTCCGTATTCCGTACTACTCCGTACAGAGGGCGGAGTACTTTGGCGGACGAATATAGCGCTCTGGAGATGAGTCACAGGAGCGAGAGAGTTTTTACCCTAAATATTCAACTCCCCTTCCCGCCTGTATGGACGAGGATATTATAAACCCCAGACTCTTGCCCAGGGAATTTCCGCGCTTCCAGAAAAGGATTTGATAAATGATAATTGCGCACGGAAGTTGGTATCGATCCTTTTCCAAAACTTTACGCACCACGAAGGAGTACATACATATGACGTAATGACATTCTGAGCTAAGTTGGATTCGAATACTACTATTACTGCGTAGTTCTTCGTGACTACTACTAGTAGTAATACTGCTGCTTGCCTCATATTGTACCCGTTTCCACAGTAGTAGTAGTAGTAGTACTATGCATAGAAGATTTGTGCATAATTGAAATTTTATTCTGATTAATATATAAATGGCGCCCTCGTGGTGATTCCTTGTCCTGGTTGCTCTGACTTAGAGAAGGATGTAACATGCTAACTCGGAGAAGCATAGCACTCATCTTGGACCTGATTGCAGATATTCATTCCTTATGTGAATTGTGCTATCTCAAATCTCCCCCCCCCACTCAAAAAAGAAAGAAAAAATTTTTTTGCTGAAAAACATCTAAAATGTTTGAACTAGAACTTGAATCAATGTAACTAAGATCCGAGAGCCAAAATGAGTCCCCCCGCTGGAAAGCCTCATAACCCCAAAAGAGAAAAAGCAAGACCACACCACCAAAAATGTAACTGAAACTTTGAACCTTCCCTTTATTGTCAAATCTCAAGAAACAGCAGACCTCAAAACCCTCGCTGCCAACTCACTCAATATCCTCGCCTTATCCTCGCCCGGCAGCGTCTGAAACACCTCGTAAACACTCTTCCCCTCGCATCCCTCACAGCCCCGAGTCTATTCCCCGCAACCGCCCCGGCCAGCGCACCAGGGAAATTCGCAATAATGAACCCCAACGCCGCCCCGCTCAGTCCACCGACAACGGCCCAGAAGCGCGGGATCAGGCTCGTCTCTCCGCCGTGTACAGCCTCGTCCGCTGATAGCCCTTCCTCGCGCAGCATCTCCTCGAAGATAGAGCCGAATTGATCAGAGGCGAAAGAGGCCGAGTCTGTTTCCGGGCCGGGAGAGAAAGAAGAAAAAGGAGGAGGAGGGGTTGGCGGGCTGGGTTTTTTCCGTCGTTGGCGGAGTTCGCGTTCGTGGTCATATTGGCGGCGGCGGGATGGGTCGGAGAGGACGTAGTATGCCTCGTTTACTTTTTTGAAGGTCTCCTCGCGGGCGGGGCGGTCAGGGGAGGTTGTGGGGACGCGGTCTGGGTGGGATTTTAGAGCGGCGCTGTGGTTGATTTGGTTAGAATACGGGGTTTGTTGTATTTGTTGACAGGAAATCTCTTTGTTGCCCGGGTGGGGAAGGGGGGGAGGTGGGGGTTAAGTTCATTCGCAAAGGTGTTAAATTGTTTGTTTACTGACGAACCGTTTATATGCAAAGCGAATCTGGTGCTCAGTGGCAGTCGGGTCTACTTCGAGGATTTTATCTGTGAATCGTTTGGGGAGGCTGTCAGTATGTATGTACAAATTCATGCAGTCCACCGAGTCCCCTTGAGCAATGATGAAGTGAACATACAATAATCCATTCCGGAGTCTAATATTACGTTTCGATTAGCCTCTGGAGTGCACTATACCATGTTCAAGTTCTTACTGTCCATGATGATATTACAGTACTACTGTATGTTCTTCCTGCGTTTCGATCGCAGCGAGCTGATCGTCAAATGATGGGGGTATCGACAATGCAAACAGCGTAACTATGGTATATATATAGTATGTATATAGATGTGTATCTCAATGGCATTGTTTATCTCATACTACTACTGCGAAACTTTTATAAAGTCCAAGATACGAAAATTGGGCTTGTATGACGTAGAACCTCGCCATGGATCACATGATAACCTAAAAAATGGGATTAGAATTCCACGTGATCTGATAAGCGCACAAGCGCCGGAACCAAGTTTGGAACTAGTCCAAAAGTGGTTAGGTTAATGTTCCAGCCCCCCTTTCCCCAGCCACTTTCTTTCTGGCAGTCAAATCATCCCCTGAAATGAGATATGACATACATAAACAAGCACAAGTACTGTACGGAGTACATAGACGCTCGACGCCATTCGTTGTTCCCCGCAATCGAGTCTTCCCAATTGGTGATATGGCAATATAGAGCAGGAAAACACTCGACTTCTTAACACACTCCAAGCTGTGGTGGATTGTCGCATTGGTTTCAGTCCAGCTTCTTCTCTATAGATACTATACTCCCGTACCTCTACGTAGTACGGAGTACGCGCCTCCAGGAACAAGCGCACATCTACTTCGAACGCTACCACGAATTAACCCACCAATATTCCAACCGGGTAGCTACCAGTTACATACTTCTAGTACGTAAGGAAACCGCAGAGGCTTCACCACACACACGAGCAATGGACTGGCTCTACCCCTTCAGCGGCCTCGCCCGCAGCAGCAGCCGCGCCAGCAGTCACCGGCGCTCACGCAGTCGAGACCGCCACTCAACAACCTCCTCCCGCCACAGCCACAGTCACAGTCACAGCAACGGCAAAAGTCACAGCAGCCCGTCCCTCTTCAACCTCGGCGGCCACGCCAACCGCTCCACCACCTCCTCGCTCTTCTCCATAGGAAGTGCAGCCTCCTCCTCCTCCCGCCGAGCAAAGCCGCGTTCGGGCTTCATAGCCCGCACCGTGCGCAAGATCAGACGCCTGTTCCGGCACATCATGCGCTATGCGCAGAGCCATCCCTTAAAAGTGTTTTTCATGGTCGTCATGCCCCTGATTACAGGTGGGGTGTTGCAGAAGTTGCTTGCTGTGGTGGGCGTACGGTTGCCACCGTCATTGGGTGGCGGGCATGGTTCTGGATTCAAGGGAGGGAATGGTGGTGCAGGGTTGAGTGGGATTCTTGGAGGAGGGGGAGGAGGCGGTGCGGGATTGGGGGAGAGTGTTAGTGGGTTGGTGTCATTGGCGAAGATGTTTGTGTGAGCTCGTGGTTGGGGTTCAGAGTGTGGATTTGAAGGGTTTTTTATTAAGGGGGCGGAAGAATTAAGGTTATGGAACGGCGGGTCTCCCAAGAGCCCCCCGCCCAGCCCTACGGCTTCAGCATGTTATGTGGCGTGGGAATGCGGGGCGAGGTTTGCGAAAAGTTCTATCAGATTTTCCGCAGATGCTTCACCGCCAGTTGCCCATAGTGTGGAAACCAGTCCACACACAACCACGCGAGGTGGCCTTTTGTTATTTTTTTTTTCTTTTGTTTCTTGGCTGGTCTGTATGGCTTCCTTTATACTATTTTCTTCATATTCGGTGCAACTTTCCTGAACGATACCATGGAACGTCAAAGAATTAACGAGGGGCAGGAGACGGCAAAATCGATTCTGATCCTTCCGATAGAAAGGGATTCGTATGGCCAACATGAGCCGTAGATGATATGATACCTGTTTGTATTTTTTTGTTTTATATATTATATATTTTTTTTTTCTACTTCTTGTACTTTTTCTACTGTGATATTCTCCCTACATGACGGATATCCAAAACACTTCAGGAGGAAGACCAATTGCTACTAAAACTCAGAAAGTTTTTTTATAGGATGAAATATCTCTAAAATTATCCCAACTTGTACTTTGCATTCCTACATTCCGGATGCATAAATCTCTGCAATGCAACTAATATTTCCCGTCCGCTTAATTTAAAACGTAACCAAGACAGTGGAGAAAAATACTTGCTTCCTCCCCTCTCGCCATCTCTTCGAACAAACAAATGCAGCATTCCTAATATCTGCTGCACATATCCACACCCCCGAATCTTGCATGATGAATCTTGCTAAAATCCCATCTGGCAATATATTGCGTCTAGTATATACACAGGGAAATGGTAATGTCTACTCTGCCCGTACAGAGAGTATCTTGTACCGGCAAGCGGCTCCTGCCCTCGGCGCATGTAGCTTTGTCTTCTAATCGCCATTCTTTCGTCTTCTTTAACTATTCCAAGGCGAACCTGCTTGCAGAAAGAGAGGAGAAATGAGGATTGAGCTTCGAGTGAATGGCTACCGGTATAGTCAAGCTAAAGGATGACGGGACTGAGAAACAGAGTGACGGGTGGGGTCCAATGAGAGAGATCCGAAGTAGCAGTGAAACAAGCATGAGATGCAAATATATAGTTGTATAGTACATTACAATGGGGGGTGTGAAGAATAAAATAAAATCAGCACAAGGCAACACGGAGTATCTATCATACATATCGCTCCCGCCCATAAACCCCATCAAAAAATCAAATCAGAAAAAAAAAAATTCAAAAAAATCAAAAAATCAACTTCTCTTCCCTTTCTTCCTTGATCCAGCATTATTATACCTCTTCTTATGCCCTACCACAACATCAACATCTGTCCCCACCGCCTCGCCAGCAGCCACCTCACCAACACTACCCACTGAATGGCCTTCACCAGCACCCACAAACCTACCCACGGTCTTCCTATACACCCAAAGCGGCAACTTAACCGCAAAAGTATCCAGCACAGTAGGTCGCGGAATCTCCTCGACATCCAACAAAAACTCCCCCTCACACCATCCTCGTTCTCCTCTTCCAAAACACATTGCCGAACATCGACGATGAGAATCTTGCCGTTTTCCGCAATCACACGCTTTCTATCGCCGCCGGAGCTAACCACACCTTCGCTGGGGGTTGCGGTGCCAGATGACTTCCCCCTCGCACCTTTCTTCCCGTCCTTGCGGTTCTCCTTGTCCATCATCCGCTTCTGCCGACGATTCAGAGCCACAGCACCTTCAATATTATCCGCGCCCGAGCCGGACCCGGAGCCAGCACCAGAATTATTACCACCATTGGACTCCCCCAGTCCCGAAAGCCCCTTGATCCCTAACTCATCCCCCCACGCCGCCCGTCTAGCATGTCGAATATACCGATCCACAAAGTCCCGCTGCCTCTTCCAACTCAACACCAGGGCCCCGTAATGCGCCCCACCACCAAATGCCACGAACAGGCCGAACAGCACAGATCCCAACCCAGGCCTTAGGCGAGAGTAGTAATAGCCCGTCCCCTTCCATTTGGGGAACCCATTGCGTAGGAAATGGTCGTAGCGCTCTCGGTCAGCACCCTTGAGGATGTTATAGACGACGCCTAGGCGCGCATAGCGTTCCGTGGCGAGTTTGACGGCGTGGGCGATCTCGCGATCCGAGGGGCCTTTGGCGCGCTGAGCGCCTGGCTTTGAAGGGTTTTTGGCTCTATAGGCGGTGACGAAGGCGCGTTTGGCTTTGTCTGGGTGGAGTTGTTTGGATTTTTGGCGGAACGCTTTGAGGAGGTCGGCTTGGGAGACGGAGGGTGTTACGCCAAGGAAATCTGTATTTGGGTGCGGGGTTTCGGTTGTTAGTTGGTAGTTTCCATTTGATTAATAATTACAATTTATATTTTATTTATTTATTTTATTTTTTCGTTTCATGGGGATATTGGTGTGTTGGGTTGTTGTTGGGTTGTTGGGGTTCTAGTTGATGTTGTATATTTGGCCGCAATAGCGTCGGGTACGTACCGTAGAAGGTAACATTGAGACCCTCTGTCTGCTGCACCTCATCTCGCAAGCGGAATATCTCATGGTCTAAGATGGGTCAATGGCAATAACACCAGTTAGCCCGTATGAACTGTTAACATTGAATGGATAAATGTGGGGGGAAGAGGTGTGCGGGATGGGCAAATATGGGCAAATATGGGCAAATATGGGCTAATATGGGGATCGAACCTTCTTTGCTCCACGCAGCAGCCAGGACGAGCAAGGCCGATAGGACGAGCAAGAATCTTGCCAACGAATGCCTCATTTTGGGCCAGAATAAAAGCTAGGGATGAAAAGGGGGAAGACAGGATGTTGGCGCCCAACGAGGCGGGGGTTGCTGTGTGGGTTTCCAAGGGATCAAAAGGCAAAAAAGTGTATCAATAAGCCAGAATAAATATTTAAGCTGGAGAGTTGAACAAAGAAAGGGCGTATTAAATATAGGAAAAGGCTGGGACGAGGCGACGAGGATTCGAGGCGGGTGTCTGCTTTTGTGCCCCTTGTCCCTTGCTTGTCAGCTCTTAATATATATTATTATTTTTCTTTTTTTTCTTTCTCTCTCTCTCTCCCTTTGTCTGCTGTTTGCTCCGTTCGCAGTATTTTATTTTAAAAATAAAGTATTTTCTGTTCTCTGGTGGGGCGGAGAGGGAATTCAACGTGGACCAATCACCCAGGATGCAGCCCCGTAGAAAAGCTATTATTTACGACTGCATGGGGGAAACAAACAAACAAACCCAAACCCAAACCCAAAACACCCCCCCCCAAAAAAAAAGAAAAAAAGAACAGAACAAGCACTTGATGTGACGAGGATGTGGGATTCTGCAGGCCGGAGACAGCTAGAGGTGTTGGACAGTTGTACAAAGAGACAGGACAATGACGGCAGAGTCGGGGTTGGGTTAAATAATATTAATATGAATATTTAAAAAGAGCAACTTTGTCGCTGTCTCTCTCTCGTAAATATTTTCCCGCTTTTTCCTTTTCTTTTTGATTTTCTTTTCTAATCTCCTCCCCCCTTCTTTGCTGTATCCTTTTTCTCGTCCTCGAGTTTTGGATGAGAAGCAGGTCAAGCCATGGGGTTGTATGGGCTATGATTGGGCAGCCGGTGTGAGGCTTTGCCTAACAAGCTATATAGTACTTTCAATTTTACATTTTTACCTTCTCTCCGTACTATCTCTGATAATTCTAGTTGTCCTTCATTCTCCAAATTCTTTTCAATTCCAAAACAAATTTATACCCCGTACCCCGTCTTAAATCAACGCGAATAAATCATTTTTTGTGTTGCGCGATAAAATTTCTACTTCTAGAAACTCTTTGCCCTAATGCTAAACCCAAACCAGACGTTACCTCCACGTGACCTGAATCCCCCCTTTTTTCCCTTTTTTTCCGCCCAAACCCAAACCCCAAAAAGCTGAGTCAGCGCCCTCCAGCCTCCAGTGAGGCTTAGCCCGGAACTTTCCCTTTTTCGGGCCAAGAGACCAGGTTGCGATCTTTTATTTTGCTGCTTGAATATATGAAACTCTTCGACCTCAAACTTCGGCATCCATACTCCGTACTAGTATCCATCTCACTACCCTGCCTGCCCAGAACTCTACTACTCCAGAGACATTTTAATCCTGCTGCCTTGGCCGAAATTTGGAGTGGACCACTTAACATAAGGAGAGGTACGTGGCTTGGTTCCTGGTCTTCTAAGAGTCTTGGATCCATTTCAAATCTTCTTTCCCCCAAAATCAAAAAAAAAATCTTGGAACATCTATATCAGCCCCTTTTTCCTCAAATTATTTCCGCCATTTTGGAGTTATATATTAATTTACCCATTAAACACAGAAATAATCATTTGACAGGCATTCTGGAATCCCAAAAAAATCTCTCTTCTTTACGCAATTTAGCAAATCCCACAAAATAATTCAAGCAAAATGGCCCGGCTTCAGATTCCGCTTGACGCCCTGACCTCGCGGTTCAACCTGTCCGACAGGTTTGCCGGAGTTCGTGCCCAGTCCCTTACAACCCGTTTCTCCAACCTCAAACCAATCTCCGAATTCCTTGATATCAAGAGGATCTCCAAGCCAGCCAATTTCGGCGAAGTCCAGAGCCGCGTCAACTACAACTTGAGCTACTTCTCCAGCAACTATGCCGCCGTCTTTGTCATGCTCAGCATATACAGCTTGCTCACGAACCTCATACTTCTTTTCGTCATTCTTATTGCCATTGGTGGCTCCTACGGCATTGGAAAGTTGGAGGGACGAGACCTGGAAATCGGCGGCTTCCGCGCTACAACCTCACAATTATACACCACCCTACTCATTGTGTGCGTGCCCCTGGGCCTCTGGGCTTCCCCGCTATCAACTGCCCTTTGGCTCATTGGAGCTACTGGAGTGACCGTTCTGGGTCACGCTTCGTTCATGGACAAACCGATCGAGAATGCTTTTTCAGAGGAGGCGGTCTAGATGGTCGGCCGCGAACTCCTTACGATTCGCCCCTATGGGGAAGACCATCAGGGGCACGAGTGGGGAGGTCGAAGAAGGAGGGTTGGTCGAAACAGCAGGAGGAGTCTGTTAGAATTGAAAAGTTGGGTAATGGAGAGTATGGCGATGACGATGATGATGACCACGAAGGGGTGCGACTGGGCACGCCGTTTGATCCAAGCAGGTTTGGTAACCGCGATGATGGGCGTGTGTATCCTAATTTTACACATAGTTCGGCCCGAAAAGGTAATTATGATTTTGACCACGACGAAGAGGAGGAGGAATCCTCGAGCGACGACGACGACGACGACGACGACGACGACGACGACGACGACAACCAAGACGAACATGGCCTTGTTGATGGAGATCCTAATAGTACAATGTCATATGCTATGCAGCTGGCACGGCGGGACAAGCAAGCATTACTAGTCGAGCGGGCTCTGGGGAAAATACGGCGAGCACAAGTGCAAGGGCAAACAAAGGTCAAGCTTTCCCAGCGAGAACTTGATGCAGTTGGAAAACGGAGACAGCAGGACGGAAGCGTCAACGGTTCCAAACCCGAGGAGAGCAATGGAAACCCGTCATTTACAACCAGCCGGTAGTTCCAGACAACAAACGAATATCTAATGGATCTCCTCCAAAATCAAGTCCAGAACGGATACGGACAATACCAGGTGGATATGCCTCTTCCGCAGGTTCTCCTGGGCATTACCCACCAACCCCTGGCCAACCCTCCAACTCTTCTTCGCAGAAGTCCCGTTCGCGAGCGCCCTCGATAAAGTCTCACGGAGTACAACAACAACAACATCCAGGCACGTCACCTCGCAATCAACAAAAGCAACAGATGTACCCACAACCCCTTCCATATTCCGTCCCTGAAGACCAAACCCTTCGGGCAGGTTCTTCGTCATTTCGGCCAACTTCGCGTGCTCGCTCTGGTTCGAGCAACTACTCATCCTACCAAATGCACCCCCACCACTCTCCCTACCAGACATATCCCATGGCCGCCATGGATCCGCGCTACGGCTATTCCACTCATCACGCACACCCAAACTCCCCACCGCCATCTATTGACACATCTTACTCTTACCAGCCCGTCTACCGCGCCATGTCAGGCGACTCATATATGATGAACCACTCGCCGTACGACCCCTTTGTTGTCCAGCACGCTTCTCGCCTCTGTGAGTCTCCGCGATCCATGCGCAGGAGCAGCGGGAGCAGCAGCAGTGGCGACAATGGTGTGAATGGCGTGCATGTTGCCGCGACAGAGAACCCAAGCGCGCCTGCGGAGTATGAAAGGAAAGTGTCAAGTAGTGGTGGTGGTCATGGGCGTACGCGCCGTCGAAAGCGTCGCCACTAAAAGGCCGGATTTGAGGTTTTCTATGCCATCTCGCTCGTTCCTTCGTCGCCCTCTTTTGTCTTTTGAAACATAAGGTTTTAATACGACGTCCAACATCGTCTTCACCCCTAATTAGTCATCGTCAATCGTCATCAATATACATACATACCCAATTTCACTCAACAGAAAATAGACTCCACCGCGCCACGTGTCGATCTAATCGCACTTTGTTTTCTTTACTAATTCTTCTTCTTCTTTTTTTTATTATTACTTTTACCGTTCTCCTTAACACCCAAACTCCGTACTGCAATTTCTTCCACGCTCCCCCTTCTCTTTGTTTTCTACCGGTGACCCTCCCGTTTGATCAAGGTTCCTCCGTCTTCTATTAATGGGCGTCTTGAGGTATATTTCTTTAGATTCCTTTCCTTTTTTTTCGTTTTTCTTTCCGGGCCTATCGTGAAGTGGGAGTTCTGCGCAGCGAGTTTTTTTTTCCCATAAGTAAAGATAAACAAGAAATTCAGTACAGGGAGAGGGTCCAATTTTTTTTCTCTTTTTGCATACGGGAAGGGGGTTTTTTTTTATATACCTTTTATTATTTAAGCTTTCTCTTTCAAATTCCAATCTTAAAGAGATGGGCGATTGATGCATGCGGATTGCCTTCTTTTTTTTTTCTTTTCTTTTATTTATTTATTTTATTTTTATTTAATTCGCTTTTGAGTTTTTTATTCTTAATTCTTTTCGATTTCTGTTATTATTAAAAAGGGGTAAATTCAGGTACATCTCCAGCGATGCCAACGCCACAGATTAAGCTGTGTCCGTTAAGAGAGAACTTTAAGAAAATTTAAATCATCCTGAATAGTTTTACGTTCACTGCAGCAGAATGAGCTTCGGACTGAATAGCTGGTGAAAGATTTGATACCAGAGGATTCATCTCAACTCTCAAAACTGAAGTGAGTTACGGAGTATTGGTGGCCAAAAATCGCTAAACCAGCCCAAGCCTGCGGGGAGGGAATCGATGGTATTGGAAGTTAATAGATAACTACTCATTATACTCCACATAGTTTGATTGCTGTAACCGGCGCCCAGAAATAGCGGCATAGCAAACAAGAACATCCAGCCTTAACAACCAACTTTTGGTTCGTCGCCTATTTGAAGCCAAAAACAGTAAAATTTCATGTAGTTAATCAATCTGCTTTTTCATTATCTGCCCCGTTTAGTCATGGACTCTGACAATTTCTGGTGATGATGATACCACCCGCCAGTGGATCGTTACAGGGAGAAGGATGTGGTGGCGATGGCACTGGCGCCGTTGGAAAGCCTGCAGTGTGAGTGGGAGGGAATGAAGTGGACTCTTCCCTTTTTTTTTTCAAGATGTAATTTGCGGCGGTTTCCGGTGACACTTTAGCAGTAAATGCCAGCACATTTCTCGGGGGGTTGTTTAATGGATTTGGAACCCATAAATATAATTTGATTGGGATGGCACTTTTTGAGTTTCGGTTTCGGGCCGACCCAGCGTTCCCGACCCAATTGCCAGCTGTTTGGGTTTTTCTAGAATTAGGACTACTACTACTAGTACTTATACGGAACCCAATGAAGTGTATGCGTGGGTTCGTTCGAGAATGAACGAAACGAAATTTGATCGGTGAATGAAAGGAGGAGTAGATGGATATTGTCAGGAGCACTAGTAGTAGTACTGTAGGAGCTGATCCGCTGTATTCGCTGTTGCGTAGATGGAGGAGCGTGTTGTAAGTTTCTTGAGAATGACGGGTATGATGTGGCGTCAAAACGCCCCCAGACGGGAGATTCTTGGAGAATAATGTTTTGAGTTTATCGAAAGATGATTCTGGGGAAATGATACTGTCTGTAATAGTTTTCAAGTCGGTATGCTTACATTCCATGCCATCCAAAAGTAATAGTACTACTAGTATATACTAACAATTGGTTTGTATGATATTGAGCTCTCCGAAGACCCTGAAGACAAGCATTTTTCCTGTAAGAATCAAAATGACCCCTAATTGGAGCTGGTGGTGACGTAGACGGGGTTTTGACATCTCCTGGAAAAAGGAAATGGGGACATTTCTCTCTGAAAACAAGAGAAGGGATGACTGATATCGCGCATGATACTATGCAACAAACTCTGTATGCGCTAATTGGGAACCCTCAAGCCCCAAAGGATGAATCCTACACTTGGTACTACTCAATGTATTTGCATGCAACTTTCTTTTAACAACAAAATCGAATCCGCAAAACCTCCAAGTTCTGTTGCCAGTGCGCAGGAGCCTGTTGGCAATTCGATACTACTATAGTATCCATCTAAGGGAATGCCCTACACTCTTTTTCCCCATTTTGTTTGTCAGTACATCCTCGCGTCCCGCCGGAAATCTTTAGAATGTGTAAAGTTGTAAAGTCAAAATGTCACGATCACCAATCCTCTTTGGTATCGCCAAAGAAACTCGGATAAGCTGGTGGGTAACGCTGGGACACTGCACCTTGAGTGGAATATCATATGCGTGCCACAGTGCTCCTGTAGATCCCCCGAGGAGCGTGATTGGGTACTGGGTACTCTAGTACTTGCTACTAATATGTTAAAGTCTTGAGTCTCAAGAATGTTTAAAAAATGGTGGCGCGGTGTGGCTCATCGTATGACGCAACGAACAAACAAACTAGTTCCTAGTACCCACGTGGCCGCTCCGAACCCTAAAGAGATGATGACAAAAAAATTAAATAAAATAACAATATACTAGTAGCTAAAAATAAAAACATGCCCGCGAATTAGGGAGAGCTAAAGAGATATCAATTAAAAACAAAAAGTCTTCCGGATATAAAGAATATATTACTGCGTACTAGTTGTTTAAAAAGGCATTTAATTTTTGTGTCCTAAGGCCTTGGCGATGCAGCTGCGCAACCTCGGCTGCGGAGATAGGCGGCCATACCAACTAGCAGTTACGGTTACGGCCGTGACTGCGCCTGCGAGTTGTTCGATGCAAAATATCTACCCGGAAACAAAGTGAATAATCAGGAAGCAGCAACCACTGCAGACTGCTGACATACGTAGTACTCCGTATGGGAGTTATGGTCTTGGGGACTGCATAGGAGTAGTACTGTAAAGTAGGACTACTAGAACGGAGGAGTAGCTGCGTAGTCAGCGCCGAGTCGGATCCCCGGGCTCCAACCTAGCCGAACCCCGTTTGTTCACGACCGGATGACGTCGCTGGAAGATTTTTCCCTGGAGGGTTTGAAACCCATTGCTATACGGAGCGGTGTTGTATCTTAGCGGCTTGATGCTTCAGCCTTTTGTTCTCGGATTGCTCTTGTTTATATTATACCTAGTAGTGCTTCTACTAATACTACGATTCCTCTCCGCTCATTCCAACAAATTGTTTCAGCGCAATCGACTCCATTACGCGATTCCTACCAGTACTCCAATATTCTCAACACCCGCTGCTACTCGGGGCTATTGTCGTGGAACACGATTAAACCGGCACGACATTCCACACAAAGAGACGGGCATCACCGTAGCCGCAATCCGACCCTACTATCCAACCCTTCCCCTCGTTATATAACTTCTTCTTCCCGCCTCTGTATTTTTAATCTGCCACCTGTTTGCCGAAAAGTCCCGCCCATCCTAGGCTTCCACCTTTCCCTTTTATAACTCCTCTGGTGCCCTTATCGCGAAGCCATCCTTGGAAAAAAGAGAGCGAGAGAGAGAGAGAGAGAGAATATAACGGATCCCCTCAAAATGTGGATAATATCGTTTTGGGTATTTCCTGTAATTGGGTCATGCATGTGGCTAGGTGGGTTGATTCTGATCAAATACATTTGAATATACTAGTATATATATGTAAACTGAAATGCCTTTTGAAAAATATGCCGGCTCAGAGCTAATTCATAATTTGTGGCATTAAAAAACAGCTATGATCCTCACTTTGTTGATTCATTGGGCCGCGGTTGAAGGACGGCCGCATTATGCGAGCATGGAGCGAACTCAAACTATTGCATATATATCCGACGTTGGTGCCCACGGGTTAAAACCTCTTTTTGTCGCCGGCTGCGCTGTCACATCTGTGTTCTTCAATCTTTCGTTTCTCTCAGAAAGATGGCTTAGACATAGTGGGCAACTCGCCAGAAACAAAGGGAAAACAGACAAGGCCTTTGCCATTATCGCCATTGTATTTTCACTGCTCGGAGGGGCAGGGCTGATTCTTCTGTCGATTTTTGACACCGTGAATCATTCACACCTGCACAACGGATTCCTGACGCTTTTTATGTAAGACCGCCTCCTCTATTCCCTAAGTGAGCTTCCTCAACCTCGAATACATAGCCTCGGAAACCATGGACTAATCAATCACGCCGAGAAAAACAGGGGAGGGTACATTCTCAGTGCCGTATTCGTATGCGCAGAATACCAAAGACTCGGCATACATTACCGGGAACACACAATTCTAGCCGCAAGTTTCTGGATCAAGCTCGCCTTTATTTTTGTTGAGATAGCTCTGGCAATAGCCTTTGGAGTCACGGGAAAACAGGGGAAGAAAAACCAAGCTGCGGTCATAGAGTGGAGTATGAATAATCCCCTCTCTCCATATAAGAGGAAACAAAAAGGACGAAAAAAAGAAAAAAAAAAGGCTAACAAGCATCACCAACAACCAGTAATCGCATACATATTCACATTCTACGTCTTATCATTCGTAATCGACCTCCTCCCCTCCGTCAGAACGCGCCGGCATATCCCCCAAGGTAAACGGATATCAGAAATGACAATGGCCCCAAACACAACGCAGCAAACTACGGCGACGACCAATACCCCTCGAACCTCCCAAACATACCAAACAAATACCTACGAGCAACCCCTTACCACGGACTCCATGGGCGATCGGGGGAATATCTATAGAGGGTATGTAGTCGACGAACCCGCCACAACCAGCCAATCATCATCAAATGCCACAACACAAAACCAACGGGGGGGTTATGTGCCGCATGGTCAGCCAAATGCCCAAGAGCGGAATTTTGGTGTCTAAAAATGTGGTCTATTTTTCCCTTCTCCTTTCCTTTTCTTTCTCTCTTTCTTTCTTTTTCCATTTTTTTCGCTTTTCCGCATGCTAGCGAAAAAGGGGTGGGTTGGAGAATTTTGAAAATTTAGCGAGCATTGGGTTTCCCTTCTTTCGGTTTTCTTTTTTTCTTTTTCTTACATTTATTTTAATCGAGGGAACGGCCCATAAAAAGGACCAGGGAACAGATCCCCCACCTGGTAAATATTATTTATATTCCCGCAACGAACGGAGTTAAAACATTCCCCTCTATTTTCTTCTTCTCCTTCTTTACTGTAAAAAAGTGATTTTGTCCTTCTCTTTCATTGGATTTTTTTCTCTTTTATTTTCGGTTTAAATCTCACTGAGACTACTATGGCCACCTCCAAAAAGAGTTCTTCTAAATACCAAGGAGAAGGAGAATATTTTGATCAGTTCCACTTTTCCGCAGACACATTTTCAGGAAGCGTGTTGTTCATAGAGAAGAGAGGACCTTAGGTTCTCACGAGGCAGGAGCCAGGGGATGGAATATATATAGTATCTAAGGCCTCAGGGCAACAAAATAAACACCAAAAAATAAAACTATCTACGCCGTAGTATCTAGGACTATCTATGTGTACACGCACCCCGAATAAAATATACGACTAGTCAATATCTTATATAACCCCCGTTCCCTGTCACGCCGTGAGTAACCCCCTGACCCTTTCAACCACCTGATCCTCCACCCCAACAGCCTTCAGATATCCCCGAATCCCACCATAATCTTCCTCTAAGAACCGTACAACGTCCTCCGTGAACCCAACGGGACATTTTGCATATTCCTCTGGCAGGCCCATAACCTGCATCTCCGCCAGCCGTTCCTCCAGCTCCGGCAAGAGTTCATCCTCAGACATGCGGTAGTCGCTCGTTATGGCGGACAGTGGGATTTTACCTGCATTCTTCCGTGTCCCTGTCGCTATCCCTGTTGTTGCTGTTCCTGAATCTGCATCCGCATCTGCATCTGCATCTGAAGGTACTCCTGGAGCCGTATCTATAACTTTACATAATCCTCCTTCTACAGTGGAAATACAATAGTCCTCCCCCTCCTCCCCGTTCTCTTTCTTCATCATCCGCACATCGCTACCAGGAGACCCAACCAATAACAGGAGTAGAATAATAACTAATCCCGTCCGATCTTTGCCCTGCGTGCAATGGATAAGTGTCGGATACGCCGTAGGGTCACCCAGGTATCCGAACAGCTCCTTGATCTCGTCCTGGCTGGCTGTGAGCGTATCGTGAGCAAGACCCTTGAGACCACGTGGGACCATAGCCTGCTCGACGACGAGTTTGGTGGCTGCTTGGCGGTAGCCCGATGCGAGGAGGGAGATGGCTTTTCTATAATGTGTATCTCGGTTTTGTGTGAGTTTAAAGGGGGGAAATTCTTGACAATATTAACACCCCCCTTTTTTGTTTCCTTTTTTGTGTTCCTCTTTTTTTTAATTAAAACCATTTAAAAATTCGTTTGCTACTCACATCAAATTGAACCAGCTTAATCTCCACAATAACAATTTTTCAAGATTCCATCCGGCAAGACTGATCATGAAACGTCGCACACCGGGCAACTTCAGAAGATGCTCATCATTCGTTATGGCCTGTGGTTGGGACGATGAGGGGGTTGTTTGTTCTTCCGCCTCGTTAAATTTAGTAGATATACGACGATTGGCGGCCATGGTATGCTCCGTTCTGAAATGATAAGACTTATATATTAGTATAATATACTAGGTTTCCATGGATGAGAAGCACGACTTTTGTTCTTACGTCGACCTGAGATCAATCACAGAAGCCAGACGTAGCTCCTCGGTCAAACGATGTCGATCTGATTTCGAAGCGTCGTCGGGCTGCGGCGGATAGATGCACGACTATTAGCGAAATTTGGAATTTGGAATATAATATATAATAACGTTGAGCATTGTGTCATAGATCCCAGTCCCGTCATCATCGGGGCGAATATAAAATCCAGAGGAAGAGAGTGAAAATAGATGTCGCATAACCGCACTTAATACACCAAAAAAAGAGTGTAATTTGAATTCTGTTAGAAAATTTCCTGGCAAAATGTTAGCCACTTACGAAAGTAACACGGTAAATATCCCCTTCCTTAATGAGTTTCTCAATTTGTTTCCGGTATTGGATCTCCTGGTTATGCGTTGTCGTGTCCTTATCACGCTCTTTGAAGAAAATATTGATGATATCCGAACTTTTGTCCTTGGGATCGGAATTAAAAATCCCACCAGCATATCTGGAAATCCCGCTTAAGATCTTGTCTAAGTTGTACAGCTGCCACCCAGTCTTCAGGTAAAACCGACGCAGCGTCTCCTCCATATGAGACATATCAATGTTTCCCTTAATCACTTCTTCGCACATACGGACAATCTGGTGGTACAAATTGGACTTTGGGTCCGTATCGTAGAGGAGATCAGAAGGAGATTTGTCGATCATTCCAAGGTCGTAGGCTGCCTTTGAAGCCATTGCTCTGCGTACAGATTCGTGGGCCTCTTTCTCGTGAAGCTTGATCCGGAGAAGGCGGCTATAGAAAATTTCAAAGGTACGAAAAAAGCAGTAGATGTTCAGGTTGCAGTAGAGATGATGAACCTTCTTCTTGTATGATTCGTTCAGGGGGATTTCGCGCTGTTGGTTGAAATTGCCCTGGCTTGGATGCTCCATCCATTTCAATTCAGCGACATCAAAGGGTTCAGTTGGGTCAGGAATTGGGGTGGAGGGAACAAGAGATCCAACGCCCGGTGTGGACGCTCTGCTACCGGAACGCACACTGATGTCTCTATCAATGCGTGGAGTCTTTTCATTACGACGCTCGAGAACGTCACGCAGAAGATCCAATTTTTGCCATTCGCGATCCTCCGAGATCGAAGAGTAGAAACATCTTCAGGCGGTAGGCTTTCATCGTCAGCTTCCTCACTGGCCGACGTGGTATCGTAAACTTCGTTGAGGTAAGTTTTAAAGCCCTCACGATCCATGCCAAAAAATACGGGGATGAAGTCTTTGAGGAAGTTTATGACTTTATTGGGATCTGCGCCAAAGCCGCCAGAGTTATGGTCGATATGGCACAACAAAAGGTGAGTTGCATCCACAAGAACTTCCGAATCATCGAAGGCAAAGTCAAACTGATAATTAGGAACTTGATATCCGCTCTTTCTAATATTTCGAAGCTCTTCGAGCTTAGCCTGGATCTCATGTTGAATGTGTTTCGCGACGAATAGCTTTTTGTCGGAGCCTTTCATGATGATAGCTTGGTGGTCAAGGCTTCTCCAAAAGCCCTTTTGCATTTGTTCGCGCCACACCTTGTCCCATTCACGCTGTAGAACTCTATTAGTACACTTGAAGCGAGGGTGTATCTTACAACAAGTGGTCGGTTACTTACTTGACTAGCCTTCCATTCTTCACACTTCTGCTTAAGTCGGGCAAGAACAATAGGAAGAACAGTGCATGGCCGTGCAAACATCTCGTCGATAACTTTTTGGCCACGCTCTCTATCATATATCTTCTTGATGATTCTCCTGTAAATTGTTTCGCTCTGGCCTCCAAGCCTGGTGGGAGTTTGAAATTCGCCCTCTCGGCTTCACTCATTGTAGCTATTTGTTGAACAAGGGGTTCCATAAGTTGAATGGTGCGAATACAAGCTTCAATGTGATGATCGTAGTCATGTCTGTCCTCCTCAATACGATGTAGAGAGTCTTCGTATTGATTTTTCCGATGGGCAACAAAACCCGAATCCTCCGACGCCCATGTGGGGTGGGAGGCCCATTCATCATTGAGAACACTTTGGCACATGTCATCCCGCCCACTGCATGGCTTCTGGCGCTCACGTTTCGGCAGCAACCGATAGCTGGGGCCAAGAGCTCGACAGTGCGATAGATTGACAATCCCAGACTCGGGCTTGGCTTTCGGCTCAATGATCTCATCCTTGGGCTCAACATGCATGAATCTTTTGAACCATGACATAATTTCCTGGTTGCCTCCAATAAAACTAGCCGCTCGGTTGATAAGAATATTTCTATCGATGAGGTCCGCCGAATAGAGGTTGCAGAGCTTCAGAAATTCTCCAAAAGTTTGCTTGTTCCCAATGAACTTCTTGACGCGATCGAAGAACGCATACTCTTCATGAGACGGGGTAAGTGAGAAGGTGGGAGAAATCGGTTCTGGAAGAGCGGGGACGAGCGTTGGAGATACGGCTGGTGGGGCTTCAGCTTGAGTCGTTGGTTTGTGGCTCAGTTTGGCTCTCTTCCCAGCAGCGCCCGACTGCGCGCCCGGTGCTCTATTTGCCTGGTTACTGGCGATGCTAGCAGATTCAGCTGCTACATTCGAGGGTGCTCCCAAACCAGCACTGCCTGTGCCTTGAGCAGGAGGCTGGCCACGTCGCTTCTTGATATCCTTTGCAGGCTCCTTCACGTTAAACTGGCCCAGTGGAGGCATCTTGACATCGCGGTTTTGTGCCTGGAGCAAGGCAGAAGAACTTGAATATCCAGGCTCTCCTCGTATGTTGCTGAGAGGTGTAGCTTCTTCAGCTGCTTGGCGAGCTGCGGCCGCTTGAGCCTTTGCCTGAGCTGCTGATTCGGGAAGGAACTGTTTAAAATCTTCTAAAAGGTCTGGAGCGGAGTTAAAAAGTACCGTAACCTGGGCGTACACATCTTGAATCGGTTTCGATTCTCGTTGGTAGGTCTGGAGAATTTCGAGAAACTGTTTATAGGTATCTGGGGAATCGGCAAAACGGTTCTGTTCGGGTGAAGAAATATAGAACGTCAGCGACGCATATTCTAAAGGTAAGCGGCCGATTAAAATTGAGTACATACCTTGATCTTATTAACATAGCTAATAGCATGATTAAATTCAACGGGACCGCGTTTACTCATATCACCCTGCACGCCTTGAAGTACACCGGACCCCAAACCCGCCAGGTTATTTATGGGTTGGTTTTGCCCTTGGGCCTGCATGCTGCCCAGATTCATCACGGATGCTCGCCCAGAACCTGCTGTTGCAGCAGATACGGCGTTCTGCAATTGTGAAACACCTCGTTGTTCTTGCTGATGGGCAATTGCGGCAGCATTACCTTGTGCCTGCTGATCTTGCTGGCCCGGGTATTCATAAGCCGATTCCTGGGGTTGATTTTGTGCGCCTTGGTTCCCGCCGTACATCGCGGATGACATTAAATGGCCTTTTGGGGAGTAAGGTCCGTTGGGGCCCATGTTCATTCTCGACATTTGCTGTGGTTGTTGCTGTTGTTGCTGCTGTTGTTGTTGTTGCTGCTGCTGCTGCTGGCCTTGGTTCGGTGGTTGCTGCCATCCAGGGCGAGGTTGATCATAGTAGTCAGATCCCGCTGCAGGCCCAGGCCCACCTTGTGGAACCGAGTCACCCGTAGCTTCCAAAGATGGTCTCGCTGCCGACTGCATTGAAATAGTATTCGTGCCTGACGGAGTTGTCACCCGTATTGCATCTGGGTTATCCTCAGTACCGCATTCAATTCGGTACCCTGGTGGCAGAAATGTATTAAACCCTTGGATGAGTGCCGGATGGCCGTTGAAAAGTGTGGACACCCGTTGGATAACTCCAGGGGTGTCGATTCTATAGACCGAGTCAGTATTTTCTCACTTCTAACAGCGTTTCTCAAGGCACACTGACGCTTGGCTTTTAAAATCTTTCATGATATCCAGGAAACGGTTATAAACATCAGGCTGTTCAACGAATCGAACCTTCACCTGGTCAAGGTAACTTAATGCATCCTGCCGAAAGTTCACCATTAGTACAGATCCTGCCGGTTTGATAGTCGATAAAAGGGGAAAAAGGAGTGGTGAGAAAGATGAACGAGTGTGTTCCCGAGAACTCCCCCACCCCAGGCAAGTCAACTCACATTCAATATTGGTTGTTGTCCTTGTGCTAATGCAGCTACACTTCCTGGGATCTGGGGTGGTGCAGTGCCATTGAAACCATGCATTGATTGTTGAGATGGCTGGCCCTGGTGCAGATATGTTCGGGGAGGGCCATCTGGGTGTTGTTGCATCTGGTTCCCAAATAAACCCCCAGGGGCATTTGAACTAGGCATGGGTCCTTGTGAAGGATTAGGTGCGGCGTTAGCACCCAAGTTTGAGAGGAGTCCGTTCGGTCCACCAAGCGGATTGTGGCCTTTCGACGCCACCGGTTGGTGAATAGGAATGGGCCCGGCATGACTTTGTACAGGGTGATGGGACTGTTCCCGATTATACCGGTCCATGATGTCCCGGTCTCGTTCCCGTTCGCGGTATTCGCGCTCTCTTTGTATCATTTCGTCTTCACGAGCAAGCTCTCGTTGTCTATCCAGCTCGCGCTCTCGCTCGCGTTCTCGATCTCGTTCTCTCGAGTCTCTTTCGCGTTCCCGATTCAGGGAGGTTTGAGGGGGTGAATGTTGCATCGACTGGCCAATTCCGGGAAGAGGGTGGTTAGGGGGATGGGACGGTGGTTGGTGTTGGCCATATCTAGGAGGTGGTTGGTGTGATGCTGGAGGGGCGCCAGCGCCTTGAGTTATATCTGATAACGTGGGCAGTGTGTGCCCGGACGACTGGTTGACAGGGTGGTACGGGCCTATATAACAAACACCAAGTTAGTTCAGGCGGGCTTTTGCGCGTCTATGGAATGCCATTGTGTATCCCCCTCAGTTCTTCGCGCCGTTGTCGCAAATCTGCGCGATCCCGCAGTGACGGGCAAGTAGCGGGCAGACTGGGGAAAGGAGCTCACTATGATATCAAAATAGCATATGTTAGCGGCAAGGACTCAAGGCTCAAAAGCAACAGTTTTCCAACCCGTCATGACGATGAAACGAAGGGGTACGCCTATGCGCAAAGGAGAAGAAAATGAACTTACCCATAAGATCCCAAGGGTCGTGCCGGGGGGGGTTGGTTCATCTGGTCAACTCCAGGATGAGGTTGCGATCCACCTCCGCCTGGGTGCCACGTATCCTTATTTGAGGGATTCATAGTGTTTATAAGATGAGAGAAGAGAAAACACAGGGGAACAGAAGGGGAGGATGACTCCTTTGAAATAAAAAGGAGGGCGTGGGCGATTTCCGCACGTTATTTTTTTTTTGTTGGTTGGTACCAGGGGGATGAATGGCAGAGCTAGTAGTGATGAGGGAGACGAGGAGCGGAGGGTCAAAAAGTAGAAGATAAGACAGGCATAGTCAAAAGCTCAAATGATAATATATTTCCTGACATGTATGCGACCAAGCACAGCAGAGTGAGGAAGCTCGACAGGCCAGGGACAGTTAGAGTTGGGGAAAAGTTGAAGCTGGCTGAAGCAATCTGGAGGTGATGATGTTGCTGCTGACCGCCCTGGACACACACGGGAGAAGGAGGACCGATTTTTTCTGCCGCCGACAAACCACATGCGCTATGCCTTTTCCAGGTGCAACCTAGGGCTGGCTGATTGGGCGGAACCATGGACACCTGGCACGTGACTTCAAACAAACAAGGTTAGATTCCTTTACCGAAAGTTGAATAGATGCCAAGAAAAACGAGAACACGCTATGCTTCTTTGGGGAATTCAACATCGAACCACTAATGCTACTGCGTAATTACTTGAGTTGTATCCCCTTTACAAAACATATCGGAGGCAATCCACCATCTGTCACTGGCTGCTAAAGAACTACTGCTAGTAGATTAGTAGTATGAAACAGAGTGAATATTTTTCAGAAGTCATTGAAGCAACAAGTTGTTTACAGCATTTATAGAAAACCGGCTAATCTGTAGTAGCTCTATTATAGTATACCGCCTGTTGAGGTAATTTGTATGTACGGAGTACTTGGCTTGATGAAATGAGTTCATTTATTGAACCAATGCTTCCATTTTTTTTATTTTTTCAACAAGTTCTTTTGGACTGGCAGATTTACTGCCCTTATAGTAGTGCTGCCAGTGGGGTTCCTGGGGTAATTGTTCCATGATAAAAGGAAAACTTTATGGCAACATCTAGGTTGTACCCCGTGTCCATTATTTGACAATGGATATCGCGACACTGTCAATAGTATGTGTTCCCTAGATCCCCGCCCTGTTTGTGGCCCCTCCCTACCATGCGAGGTATTGGCCCCGGTTAGAGAATGACAAGAACAATTGGAGAAAACCTTTCGACCAAAAGTACTGTACTGTCAGGTCTGACTGTTGTTCGTAAATACTATACTAGTAGATAAGCGAAAGCTAAAAGATTTGGCGCTGTCAGCGGAATAAGATAGTACTGTAACTTCAACTAATCTCATCGTTAGATGTTTGTTTATCACTACTGATACAATTGACAGACAGATAAATTATCGACGTTCACTCAGCTATATTTAATAGACCTGCGTGCTGCCTTGGAATATGGATCACTTTCGTATCCCGAATCCGTTCGCTTGGCCGATTTCACTACGCCTTCATTTCATCCTAGTACTTCTAAGTTGCGGGTTGTGACTAGCCGCAACAAACATGTGGCCGTTCAAACATCTGCTACTTACTTCTTGGACGGCATTGGGTTTTGCCTCATTCGATCTGTCGTCGTCTCCGTTGGCTTTCGATAGCCGAGAAGCCACCATCGAGTCAGTCCACCGTGAACTGTTCTCACGAAGGACAACATGTCGGAATGTTGTATCGTCGTTCCTCGCCCGGATAGAGGAATACAACCCAAAAATCAACGCGGTTGTGAGTCTAAACCCGCATGCATTAGAGTATGCGGACGATCTGGATAAAGCTCTCCTGAGGAAGAATCCCGCCGGATCTCTCTTTTGCATCCCGATCCTGTTGAAGGATAACTACGACACGGCCGACATGAGCACCACTGGAAGTTCCTGGGCCCTGAAATATTCTCAACCAACAGTTGATGCTCCGTCCGTGAAGGCATTTCGCGATGCAGGGGCAATTATTTTGGGAAAAGTGAATCTTCATGAACTTGCCCTTGAGGGCCTCTCTGTCTCCTCTCTTGGCGGCCAGACTCTGAATCCTTACGACTTGACCCGCACTCCTGGTGGAAGTTCAGGGGGAACTGGTGCGGCTATTGCGGCTTCATTTGCCGTATTAGGGACGGGAACTGATACAGTTAACTCCTTGAGGAATCCTGCAAGTGCTAATAGCTTGTTCAGTATCCGTCCTACCCGTGGTCTAATTTCCCGAGCGGGAGTTATTCCCGTCTCATATACACAAGATACTCTTGGCCCAATCGCCCGGACTCTCAAAGATGCAGCTACTGCTCTCACGATAATGGCAAATATCGGATATGACCCCAAGGATAACGTGACGGCTCTGGTCCCAGAATCCGTGGTGGGTGTCGACTATACTAAAGCACTGGCTCCCGGTAGCTTGAGGGTCATTCGACTAGGCTTAATTGAGGGCTTCTTCAACCGCACTGAGGACTCCGAAACAAGTCCCGTGAATAAAGTGATGGATGACATGGTATCAAAGCTTCGAGCGGCGGGTGCTACTGTTCTCACAATCGACGAAAAGAACTACAATTCAATCATGATCTCCAATAACCTGGACGTCCAGAGGTTCGAGTTCCGAGAACTGATGGACGAGTATTTACAAGACGAAACTCTCGGAGGCTCTCACCCCTCAAGTCTCGCCGAGCTGTACAGCACCGGAGATTATCTTGTGATTCCTAGTCAGCATTCCTACGCGAGTACCGCCCTTATCTCATCGACAAGCAACGCAACGTACGCAACGAGGCAATATGGAATCCAGCATCTCAAACTCGCCCTGCAAACTACCTTTAAATCTCACTCTCTGGACGCCATTATTTACCCGGAACAGCAAAATCTTGTTGTGAAGACGGGCTCCGCATCACAGCATGGCCGCAACGGCATTCTAGGCGCTCTCACAGGGTCTCCAGTGGTCACAATACCTGCAGGGTTCTCACCACCTAGCAACGATGCACCCGACGGCGTACCCATTGGAATGGAGATTCTGGGGCTTCCGTGGACGGAACAGAAGTTGCTCAATATTGCGAGCAAAATTGGAAATCTGGGGCAAGTTAGACGCATACCACTGTTGGTTTCAAAGCGTGTGGTGTCTAAAGAGTATATCTCTGTTCCCCACATCAACCCGAATTCGAGGGGAATTTCTACGGTTTATCATATCGGTGTTCTGGGGACATGAGTGATTCGGTCCCCTCATTGGGTAAAGATTTCCCTTCCTTTGTGGCATTAATGAATGTGGCGGAAGGATATATCTTCTTGTCCGGCCGTGAGGACCCTTTTTAGGGTATTTTTCTGCTGCCCGTATTTGTGACTGTTTATTGGCTGGAGAGGGAACATTCAGCTTGCCTATTAATCGGTCATAACAGGGTGATATCACTAAAATGGTCCTCGCGGCCAGACAAGGAGATAGAAACTACCGGGCAATTTACAGCTGCCTTACAAAGGCGGTTTTTAACGTAATACATGTACAACGAACAAATCGGTGTCCATGCGACACCCAGAGGCATTCAGCAAAGTCGGCGTACAGCTGTCCGTTTGCGTTTAATAAAAATACCTAAGGAACTAGGGCTGAACAAATAATTCGTTGGACAATCACTGCGTCATTGAAAATTAAGGTGCATAAATAATGCAAGAGAGCTTGTGCTTCTGCCCATCTGCCCTCGCCAACACTTCATGCCAGTTCCTTCACTTCTACCACTCAATCACCAACCTCTTCAATCCCCCTTCTCTCCCACTTTGTCTCTTACAACCCTTTAAATAACCAACCAAATATATAGCCACCATCGATTTAATCACCATGGAGATGCCAGAACCACATACCGTCTCTCTCCTCAATGTACCGGCTACTACTGAAGCCCCGGCTGAGCCCCATTCAGTGGTTGCACAATGGGTAAACAATTTCCTCGCATCACTGACGCAAGGAACCATGTCTAGTTTACAAAATCTCTTCCACAAAGATGCATGGCTAAGGGACATGGTAGTTCTCTCATGGGATCTTCGTACCCTCCACGGAGCTGATAAGATAACTGCTTATTTCCAAGAGAACCTGGCGAGAGCAAGGTTCGAAAAGCTTCGTGTCAGGGAGTCAGGGCGGTTCGAACCAATGTTTAAAACAGCCGCACCGGGGCTACAATGGATTGAAACTATGTTTGAATTTGAAACTGAGACAGGAGAAGGTACTGGAATGCTTAGGCTTGTCCAGGATAGCGACAATGTTTGGAAAGCGTACGTGCTCAGTTTCATCCTGCAAGGACTAAAGGGACATGAGGAAAAGTCTGGCCTCAATCGCCCTGATGAAGGAAATAATGCTATCACCGAAAATCCACGCGGGGAGGCGTGGCTAGAGAAACGGGCCCGGGAGAAGAGTTTCAAGGGGAGTGAGCCTACCGTTCTTGTCGTTGGAGCAGGTATGTCTCATGCTAGAGTAACTACAGCGTAACTTTTGTCAACGTTGGTATGATACCTAAGCTAACAAAATATGCTTACGTGCAGGACAGGCAGGGCTCATGATCGGTGCTAGGCTGGGTCAGCTAGGAATCCGGACCCTGATCATTGAGCGTAACGCTAGGATTGGTGATAGCTGGCGCAAGCGATATAAGGTGAGCGGATAGCAAAGCATCCACCAGAGTAGATGTCCTTATCGCGCTAAACCTTGCACATGTAGACATTGGTCACCCATGACCCGGTCCAGATTTGCCAAATGCCATATCTTCCATTCCCATCCACTTGGCCCTTGTACACCCCCAAGGACAAACTAGCAGACTGGTTCGAAACATATGCTGGAGTGATGGAGCTCAATGTATGGACCGACACAACTATTGCAAGCAGCCAATATGATGAAAGATCAAAGACATGGTCAGTAACGGTGTGTTCAAACGATGGCACCACTCGCACGGTTCATCCACATCACATTGTCCTGGCCACTGGCCATTCGGGGAAGCCACTCGTCCCCGATTTCCCAGGGATGGAGCAGTTCAAGGGTGAAATATATCACAGCGCGCAACATAAAGATGCCTCCGAACACAATGGTATCAAGGGCAAGAAGGTCGTTGTCGTCGGCACTGGGAACAGCGGCCACGACATTGCGCAAAACTTCTGCGAGAACGGCGCGGAAGTAACCATGCTCCAGCGCCGCGGAACCTTCGTAATCTCACAGAAACATGGAGTAGCTGCGCTTGTGGGTGGTATGTATGACGAGACTGGTCCGCCCATTGACGAGGCCGACACCTATGTGCACAGCATGCCTATACCCGTGCAATTCGCGTTCCATGCCTTTGTAATGAAGATGCTCAGTGAGAATGCGGAAAGGGCAACACTTGAGGGTTTGGAGCGGGCCGGCTTTAAACTTGATGCTGGCCATGATGGTGCCGGAATTTTTAGAAAATACTATACCCGCGGAGGCGGGTACTATATCGATATCGGATGCAGCCAAATGATTGTCGACGGTAAGATAAAAGTCCGGCAAAGTGAGCGGGGAATTGACAAGTTTGAGAGTGATGGGCTGGTGCTTGCGGACGGAAAGGGGACGAAACTTGCCGCTGATATTGTGGTGCTTGCTACGGGCTATGATAACATGAAGCGTACCGCGAGCAAGATTCTGGGCGATAAGGTTGCTGATAGGCTTTACCCCGCGTGGGATTTGGATGAAGAAGGGGAGCTCAATGCGGTATGTTCATTCTTCAAATTCTCCGGTTTAAACCCCCCGTTTTTATAGTATATATTGATTGTTGTTCGATTTCCCGATACTGATTGGTGGAATATGGCGGTTGCTACTATGTATAGATGTGGCGTTACAGTGGCCATCCTCAATTGTGGTACATGGGTGGGAACTTGGCTCTTTGCCGTCTCTATTCTCGGCTACTGGCCCTGCAAATTCTCGGGGTGGAGGAAGGGTTGTATGTTCCGCCGCAGCGGAAGAAGTAAATAATCTAAGGCGGGTTTATTTAATTTATCCTTTTAAAAAAAAAAAAAAGGTAAATACGACGGTTCAAACTCTTGCCGTGTATTTCCTAGGCGAAATGTATTTTCTCCCAGCTGCAGGCTCACCGTGATACCTTGATGCAATCTGCGTAACATGCCTGTGGTAGGAGGTCGTCGAAAGGTATACAATTGATTAATTAGATGAAATTGATGTAGTTGCAATCAATCATACTACTAGTAGGTTTAAAAGGGCTTTCCCCCTTTTATCCGTTCACTGTACTGTACCATACAAAGTACCAAAGCCCCAGGGGCCCATTTGCAGGGGGGAAGGGTTGCGCTTCCTACGAGTAATTTGTCTTGAGGCTGCTGAAAACTCGTGCCCCCTTTCGTGTCCTTGAATCTCAAAGATTTGCTATTACGGCGACATGTTTGGGTATCAGACATGTTCTGGGAAACTTGCTTTCTTGTCTTGGATACTTCCTTCGCCCAGTCATGCAGTTGAGATGATCCTTATCTTTCGTGCCTTCATCAATTAGTACAGATGGAGAGCGAGCGACTCTTGAGCAATGTGCAGCTATAATAATAATAATAATATATACCCATGGAGGGAAAATCAACATCGTCGAGGCCGAGACTTTCACGAAGGAAAGCGC
>LGUA01000154.1:0-28638 GCA_001660665.1 Emergomyces africanus
GCAGATAAATAACATAATATAAAAAATAATAAACCCCAAAACAAGGACTGTTGCCGAAAGCCAGAACTTGGGAACATCAATTGGATAAACAGAAACTTACTTGACCCCATGTGTTGAACTTTTTGCTTGTTTAGAGGAAGAAGGGAGGGGGGGGGGGGGAGGCACTGGTCGAACTGATGATATTTCCGGAGGTGTGGAAACCATAATTTCCACAGAGGGTTCAGGGGGTGATGGGATGTTTAGTGGCGAGAGTGAGGAAGGGGAACGTAGGTATGTACATAAAAGATATGTGCGTAATAAAGAAACCAAGCAGGCAGTCATCCATACGGAAACTTGTATGGTAACGCCAGAACGAAGAAGACGAAATGTGCATGGGGAAAGGGAAAGGCTGGGATTCTCCTCCTCTTCGTAACCGATTGAAGTCCGATTGTAGAAAATTGCCGCCCAATAACTGGTCCCCTATATATGATTGCTAACAGATCCAGAAAGAGTCGCCGAAGTAGAGGAAAAATCAAAGGGCAGAGAGGAAATAAGATCAAGTTAGAAGAGAAAAAATGACAAAAAAATAAAAAATAATAAGCTTCAGAAGCACAATTCAAGAGTTACGCGTTGGGCGACATGTGAAAAATCATACCGACACGGATTCGGTTGTGGCATGCAAACTAACCCGGAAGTAAATAGTACTATTTATACTCGCCCTCCGGCCCGCTAGTTGAATGGCGTTGTGGAACCATCATATGGGGATGATTTAGGGATCCAGTGCGAAACGGCGGGGGGAATATAGGGCTACCATCCATTGGAGGCTGCGGACGCGCTCCCCGGATGTCACGAAGAGGAAGAGCTGGATGGGATGAAGTGGACATCATGGGAGACATGAAGTGCTGCGGAATCATCCCAGTGTTGCCGTTTCCATAGTCGACCGGGCTAAAAATTGGATTTTGGAAGGAGGTTGCCGCCCAGACGCCGTAATTTGCCGAGGTTTGGTTTTCTAGGACGGAACTTCTCTGATTTATGTATTGGCCTTCGGCGGGGGATTGGGGCAGTCCGTGGAGGTAGTTGACGTTAGTTGCAATGGGCCTCCCATCAACTGAGGTGGGACTTCCCAAAGGAGTGTATTCCTCGTAGCCAGATTTTATCCCCATTGGAGAGAGAGGGTTTGTTCCCGATTCAAACGGGACTGATATCGAGGGCGAGAAGAGGGTATTCCGGTTCTCTGCAAATGTTGGAACGACCCGGTTATGTCTTGACAGGGACTGTGGAGGAATTTGCATGCTATTTTGGTGCTCATTTACAGCTGCCACTTCTGGTTCATTTCCCTGGGAATAATCGCCAGCGCCTTCAATGTAGCCTTGTTGCTCAGAATCGGACGCAGTCTCTGAATCCTCCCTAATGTGGCGATTCGTCTTTTCTCTTTTGATAACATAAATCAAGGTATCCGGGTCTGATACGTGAATGTCTCATTAGATTATAGAAACGGGAAGGCGGTTACACGTGGAGCTTTTCACTAACCAATTTCTCCCCGCTCGTACCGCTCTTCCTCTTCCCTTACACGGTATATTTCATCTAAAATAGATGCTTTTTCCGTAGGTCTAGATTGTTTTTGTGCTTCTTCACCAGCTGCTTTGAGTGCCCGGGCTGTGATGCCATGGGATTTTCTCAGATTCCGAAATATATGAATAAGAAGTTTTATTCGAGCTATTATTTGTAAGCTAAGGAGATAGAGAGAAACGGAGGACTTTTTTTTTTTTTGGGGGGGGGGTGAAGGGGGAGCTTACGAATTTTTTTTAGATGATCTGGCTCTTTATGAATCACATCCGCAGGCCACCACTCTGGCTTAGTTTTCTCTGGATCTTTGGTTTCTCCTGGGCCTGCTTTTCCCCCATTGTATGGATGCTTCGCCTGCTTCCGAGGCTCGATGAGCTTGATATAAGCCTTTGCAATTTGGCGACAGTTGATTTGCTGGAAGGCTCTGAAAGATTCTGAATAATAAGCCATCATTTTTTCCTCATCTCCAACGGGCAAGCCAAATTTGTTCACTGGCTGGTCGTCGAACTCGTCGTCATCTTCCTCGTCAGAGGCAGCATTCATCGTATACTCTAACCGCCGGCGCTTTTGCGCAGGAATAGCTCTCCGGGAAGACATATATCGGGCTCGTCTGACTCTCGGATTGCCTGGGTTTGAATGGCCTATATTCCTTCTTAGCCATTATCTCGTAAAAAGTATGGGGGCTACAAACCTGGAAACATTGTTTGGCAGGCGTGCTGTACCAACCGCTGCTCGAAGTCCGGAAGAAATATTTCGCTCTTTATGTCCTGCATTGACGGAGAGAGTTCATATCTTACATTTCCAGAATCATCAAGATATGTCAAGGCGTAATGTCGATGTGGAATGTGGATTGCAGAGCGGGATTCAACCATGAGAACATCCTTCATCATGTTAATTCCTTGGTAGTATTATTATCGCAGCCAATATGATAGGTCCACGTACCGATGAGGACTCCCAAGATTGAATCCGTTCCATCGATTCACGACAGCCATTGCGAGATTTCAGGCGAGATCCCGAAGCAGTACTGGCGGCAAGTCTGACGACCATGATGCCAAAATGCGGTTCCCAGGATGTTTGTTATATGCCAATCCGTTTATGCTTGTGGCACATATAAATATCGTTCAGACTTCCTCACACAAACTGTCAAAAGCCCAAAGCAAGAGATACAATTAACGATTCCAAGGCGATTTCTGAAGCTTGTAGTCCTCGGTAGGACGCACGAGGATCCCCAAAGAGACTTTCCCAAGCCAATTTGGAAGGATAAGGAAGTAGAGAGGAGTTTATTAGACTCAAAAAGAACTGACGGATGAACAAGAACAATCGACAAAAATCTCCTAGTAACCAATGGAAAGGACAGAACAGAATTCAATTGAATCGACAAAATGTGGTGACAGCTTGTGAGCTATGTGGGGACTGGCGAAGCAAATGCTGATTCAGTTATTGGATACCTTTTCTCGAAGAACAATGCTGTGGATATTGGATATTGGATACTATGAAAGGACCAAATCAGAGGGCGGGAGGTCGGGGAGATAAATACGTCGAAGGCTTGTTCCTTTCTGCTGATGAAGCACCTGGGAGAATAAGTCCTTGATGATCTGCTAGCAAGGCAGTGGCGGTTGTTCAAAACGAGCAATGATGTCCAAGAAGCAGCGATTGAAATGCACAAGCGTGTGAGGTGGCTGCACGGCAAGCTGCTTCTGCTCCCCGGCTCAACTACCCCTCCAGCTGCAGCGTGATCCGACGATTCCTGTTGATTGCTGAAGGACGAGGTCCCCGAGTGGCTTTTCGTTTCTCCAGTTGGATCCACCCACCAAGAATACCCAGAGCAGAGTATATGGGGGCGATCAGGGTGGCCTGGCAGCCGGAATGATTCGTGAGCAGCCGCCAAGAGAGGGACAATGCAACAGGGACCGTGCGGAAGCTTTAAGTGGAGTCTCAAGGGACGGAGTCGCAGGGGGCCGAAAGTAGGTGGAAATAAGATCCTGAGCTTCCCTGACAATACGGGGGGGATGTCTTCGGGAACTTTGAGTTCTTGGATGGTTCCAGGCGGTGGCTCTTACGCCCGTCAACCTGGAGTTTTAGAGGCGCCACCGTCATCGGGTGACATCTCCATTCAATGAAATGTCGGAGGATATATACAGCCATTCTGAGCGGGTTCTCACGTCAAACACTGAATGTTATTCCTTTTTTTTCTCTCTCAAGCAGAGGTAGGTACCTAAGTCGTACCTTTGAGTCTACGTACTGATAGCCGTTGATCTGTTCCCGATTTCCCCATTCTGCCCTTGGAGAACTTCTCAAGGATTCCAAATGATACTAAACTTCTTTGAATAGTGTTCCCGAAAGCCTGGTTCATTAAAGAGCCCTCCTTCAGTTAGGCTAGTACCTATTTCGAGTCCGAGCCCACTTACTACTCTTACATGGATCCAGATCGAGGTGCTGGAAGACAAGCAAAATCTAGATCTGTGGTCCAACCGCTGCATCCGCCTCGAATTTTTCGTAATTACGGGACCCCTGGTTCCCTGCTCGGGTTGTCCCGCCTCTTGAGCTCAACTTTTGGCAAAGGCATTTTTAGCGTAGAGCGGGAACCTTAAGAGCGTTTGGCACATTATTGGCATGTCCAGAATCTGCAAGGTTCGATCGCGGAATCTGGGGTTGTGGGGCCGTTGCTGAATCGAGGGACTAAAGATTTTTCTCTGTGGCGCCAACTAACCAAACCGAGCTGTCTTGGCGTCTGAACTTAGCAAGGACAACCTCAAACGGTCAGGATGGGCAAGTTTCTCGTTTCTGAGGACGCGCAAATGGCCGCAAACGGGAGGGTGTTGAAGAGGGAAAACTAAATGGAGAAAGTTTCGGCCCGTCTGAACTTCAGTTCCACCAAGGAGATCTATATGTGGTACGGAAATACTCTGTACACTACTCTGTACATACTCCGTACATACTCCGTACATACCACTGCATAAATCCCAACCACCCCGTTCGAGCACCCTAGGTATGGAGCGTGTAAGTAGCAAGATTTAAAACAGCAGGATCAAGCATATGCTCCGCCCTACGTACTCTATTTTCCCTCGACGATTGTGGCGTGCCCGGGCGTCGTGGGCAATACTGCGTAGGTATATAGTACCTAGTGGTAACTCCAGATAGGCTAACTCAGGGCCTGAATACTTCCCCCTACCCATAATCATACCGGGGCTGTCTCTTCCCGACAACCCGGATCCATAATGGCCTGTTACGGCGAGTTACTGCGTATACTGCAACCCCTGACTTGGGGCGAGGTTGGTTCAGAAATCAGTTTCGCTGACGCAAAACAACTGGTGCGGCAAGGAATCTTTTAGGGTACAGTACAAACAGAGAAATGGTGAGACCGGACTGGCGATGCCGGTGGCGAAGGCAAACATCGTTCCCGCACACTGGCTGATAATGGCGCCTGATTCGATGTCTAGCATATGCATTGAAACGCGCGATGTCCAAGCCCTGGTTGTTGTAAGCTCTGAATGTGGCTGTTCAGGGGAAATTCTTTTACTCCCGTACTCCCGTAAGTAGTTCAAAGTTGTTGTCAGAAAACGAGGTGGAGCCTGGCCTTGGGGACATCCTAATCTGGCAATCTTGGGGGAGCCTCAAGGTCAACGACGACTTTTAACAACTTGAAAACATCGAAGCAGTTTATGCAACACCCAGCTTACCCCACCCGCCTTCCTGGAATAACTAAATGTCTGTGGAATCATCTTCGACTGCGTACGATCGCTATCTGGAGCACAGGGATAGTTTCTCTCCGCTACTCCGCGGGAATACCCATCATCCTGGTCGCTAACTCATCAGAATAGTTACTACGGAGGTAAAGTTAACGCCAGATATCCAACTCCTATTCGTGATGTAAAAAGAAGACTTCAGAACCAGCACCCTGCAAAATGAAGATCCTGAATCATAAATCTGGGAGTTGAGCTTCTCTGTCAATATTCAACATCTGATTCGCTAGCATATGCGTTCCGATCTCAGGTTCCTTAGTGGATTCTAGGTCATTCGCATGGGTATGCCGACTACTGAATTTTCATGCGATTCAGCCATCTCAAGGCAGTAATAATATCTTCGTTCCAATCAGTTTACTGTCTCATTCAGGTAACCCCCTACTCGCCACATTGGAGCACAAGGAGGAAGGGTCGCCAAATGCCATAGACTCTTTATCCAAGACCTGATGTGGGGAGCTCCACATGAGATAGTAACATTGCGTCAGAGGGCATCTCGCCTTTTCGCTTGCAGATCCTTCTGTACCCTGATCTCGTGGGATCTCAGAAGGAGGTGGATATGTCGACGCCCTCGAGAGTGTGGAGCCCCGTTTGTTTCCCGTAGATCGCCGGCATCTCTGGAAAAACAGCTTCACTTCTCCAATCATGTGTGGTTCCGTTTTACTCTAATCAGCACTCGCGATTCTGCCTATTCTAGAGAAAGTCGTAAAATAAATATATGTTGGCAGCAAGTGAGGAGAGCTGTAATGCGAGTCATACACCACTCATAACAGCATGAGACCACCCAATTTACGTTTGTTAAAACCTTCGAAACTGCGAGTCAAGCCTCCACGTGCATCTTTACTGCACATCTCTTCAATTGCTTAACTGCGGGGTTCGTGATAGAGAGAACATGAAACGGGGAGAAAGACGCCGTTCCTTCTAATGGTTTTATTATTGCGGATATGCAGCAGGCAGCGCCTGAGTGTTGTTTATTGTAGGAGTCCCTGCTTAAATGCTTCGCCAACAAGGTTGGCGGCAAAAGTTCAGCCCGGAGTAGAGCATGCAATGCTGTTGGCAACAACGACGTTGCTCTAAGAAAATTTACAACGGGCAATAACGATAACCTTGTACTTCGTACAACTTGTTTCGAGTGCACATGCTGTACTTTTTGCGAAAACTTGGACGTCAGCTATGTCGAGAAATTTCGGAAAGCCTTCTGTTTCCGGAATACCAACGGCTTCTCCGCTTGCGTTGAGATATTATGGGGGTAGTGAGTGTGTGGTTTTACATAACGCAGGACACGCAAACTACTACCCGTTGGCACGCTTTACATCTTTTGATGCGGCCATCGAGGCCTCGGACTCTCCCTTACATGATATTAACTGTTAATAATCTTGGGCTCCCCGACCGTTCCCGCAGGCATCCACGACTCTTTAACTCGGCTTCACGCTTTACGCAGTCATAGTAGTATTATGGAGTTAAACAAACACTTGCAACGAACAGCTCATTTTACACGTGGTTTATTATCAAGAAGCGTTCACAAACATTAAAAAGGCGTGAGTTCTCAATCAGAGAGAAGAATCCCCCAGTTAGCTTAACGATGTGGTCGATGGCCTAGGTCTGGTCTCTTTCCCCTGCGAATTCCCCGCCACTCAACAATTGGCCACTATGTCGATCGGCACGTTGGCAGAGATCCCTGCGTTCCCCGATCTGTGAATATGAGTGGTCTCGCCCCTCAAGGACCGCCCCGTGCGGCGGTGGAGTCGCAGGAGGCAAACAGTACTCCGTAAGTCGAAATGCAATGACCAGGAACAATTCAAAGGCAAAAAAGGAAGACCATCGTGGAGGACATGCCGTAAACATGAGTTAGTTATACGAAAGGATTACTATTACTATTACCATTACTATTTTATTTTTTACTATTACTATATAAATGTTTATTTTAACATGATTATATTTTGTGTGAAATGTGAGTATTCATCGTTCATGTATCCCTAAAAACTACTAGTACTTGGTGAAAGTTTGAGGTTGCAAATCGACAGCTTTCTAACCCACACTATTCGGATCCTGCGATCTGGAATGGTGTCAGAGAATGCCAGCAATCGAATCTTGATATTTCAAGTTGACATATTCAAGTTTTATCATCATTTGACGAAACTGGATAGTAGCAACTATATTACGCCAAACCACTGGAGGCATCTGGTTGGCTCGTTAATTTTGTTCACTCTTTTTTACGTTGTTTACTACTAACTTTGCTTTTTGTCCCTGGCCATCTTTCTGAGCCACTAAGAGAAAGCAGATATTTACTGGTGAGCACCTCCGAAATTTGTGATTGGTTGGGATCCTCGGCTTTTTTCGTCGCTCTCATACCTTGTTTTCTTTTCTCTTCAAAATCTGCAGATAACAAGAGCATTGCGCACTGCGGAGTACATTTGTTGAGCTAAAGCTGCCGGCCTTCTACAAAGGTACTACTAGAAACGGGCAGTTGAAGGTTAGTAAAACCTGTTACGCCCAGTTAAACCCAATCCTGTTTTGGCGTGTCCTTCTTTAACCACATTGTACTGCGTATGTTCCTCTTTACTAGGAGCAAAAATTTACACCTACCAGGCCGGAATCCTGCATCTAGCAGAGGGCCTTTGCTACCATCATGATATTGACTGGAAAACAATGACCGATACCATTTTTTGACGGCTGCTAGAAAATCATGTTTAACGACCGAAAAATAATTCTGGGTGCTGTTCCCTTCCGATTCTCTCTCTATTGCGAAACAAACCACACTTTGAAAAGAGGAAACGCCTTTTCCATCCACCTCCCCGGCTTTAACGAACACGGAATCTAGAAAACACCAGGCAGGTCTGTATAGGACAAGAGCTCCTGCCCCAATTTTTGATATTGCGAATTTCCTGTGCGACTAAGCCCGGATCGGTCGCAATCTGTGGTAGCGGGGCTGCTACTGGATTCAAAATGTTCTTGGCTGAAGCGGTTACGGAGTACAGCCCCTCGAGTTCCGAATGGCGCTCAGTCCTTCCCTCCATTATATTGAACGCATTGCCGTACCATCTGCAATACAAGTTCTCTCCAGAGTTTTGGCCGACATTGGATCACATGTGATTAGTCAGAATTATGCACAGTAGTACTACTTGTCCCGCTATCTAGGCTATTGCTACGAGAAACAGCCCCAATAGCATCCGAAGAAACTTACGGAGCAGGCAACTTAGAAGTCCCTCAGCAGCAGCAATCTCACCAAATGCGCACATTGCACCCATCACCGAGCGGCGTGAAATGCTCCTGCCGCCGGTAATAGGACAGGGACTGCTTGGCAGGCGTGACAGCTAGCAATCTTGAACACGAAGACTCCTTGCGTTATTCCGCCGAATTGCCGACGGTCAGCCTGCCGTGTCCCACAGTGAGAAGCATCATTATCTACAGTGGCAGCTCAAGCCGGCGGCCCGCGCCCCGGTGGCTTGGGCGCGGAATAAACAGTGGAAAAATTCGGAGTACATTATTGTTTGTTGCGCTATCTCAATGATGATCTCAATGGCGGGAACTGGTGCGCACTGATGGTTGAAATGTGCCTTGCCAATTGAATGGGGTAAAAGCCGAAGTGCTGATAATGCATTCCAAGGCGAGACGTGGGTTAAATGAACAAACAATTTGGAAAGGGACTAGCAAAGTTTCATTCTTCACAGGGGCTAAACAGCCCGCCGGCTAAGTTTTGAAGATCTCAATGGCCCCATTTCCGGAGAATTTACATTCTATTATTCTGTTGAGCCTATTACTACGCAGTAGACATCTACTGGTGGCATGGAATGAAATAGAGCATAGGGAACGTCATAGTATCGATTGTTAAGTTGCACCGGAGCCATGACACGAATTTACCTAACAAACAGGAGCAAAGAAAAGGGTCACAAATTGTTGAGATGAAAACACGAAGAGCTTCATAGCCACCGCAATAACAGTTGTAAAAGTCCAAAAAATTGCCAGCCCAAAAAAACGATACCTATTGTTATATCAACACGAAACTGGACATTTATACCACGCTTGTCAATAATTCGTCACCGCAATCTTTGGGCAACATGAACAAATTTCTAACCCAACTGGGGGAACGCTATTTGACGCCCATAGCGCCCCATACCAAGGTCCTCAGACGTCAACGCTCAACAATGATCAGCCAACCAAGTCATGTCAATCATGTTTAAATATAAACATAACTCCTGTCCATCGGCACCACTCAACGCTCCTTTGACCTCCCTTCCTTCAAACGAAAATTGAAGAGTGAACTAACAGCAAAACTTCGTATTTGCGCCCGGAAGGGTTAGCTTCGTCGAAAACCTATTAAAAGAGAGACTACACTTTCAGGCTTCGGTGCCTGCTGCTGTTATCACGGAGACAAAACTCTTCCATCCAGTCAACTGGTGCGTCCAGAGGCATTGAGATGTATGAACAAATAAAATAGCACGGAGTGCTTCGTATACATCCTGACCCTCACGAAAATTTACAATCACCCGGGACCCCGTTCTCGGTCCCCCGTCTAGAACAAGTTCAGTTCTCGCATTAAAATCAATGCTACATTAAGTGACAAGTACCAGGAATTTACCCCTGTCCTGCCCATCTAGTTGGTTCTCGGAAAAAGATCAAGGGTCCAGGAAGCTGGAGCGGCTGGTGGGGGGTTTGTTTGAAGCCGGAGGGTGGGGTTTGTTCCAAAGCTACTACGCAGTAGACGAGCCTCTTCCGTCTTTTGACCAGAAGGGCAACTGCTACAGGGCTGTGTGGAATCTAAAAACGAACTGTAGCGGAACAGTTGCCGTGCCTGTAAGCTCCTCCAACCCCTTCCCTTCAACCTACTGCGTACCCAAGCGGCTCGCCGCCACTCTTGCCCTGCGGTAAAATCCATTTGCCATTTCTGGCATAGTTGCGAAGCTGTAGCCACCAAGCCTTGGCGCCTGTTGCATTTATGGCACAATAATTTGCTTCGGTTTGTTAAAAAAAAAAAAAAAAAAGTAGTTAATATTTTACAGCTACAAAGAGTCCCGTTGCCGCACCCTTGGAAACAGGGGGAATGTCGGATCGCTATAAGGAGTCAAGCCGGCCAAAAGTGTTTGACGTTTGTTCCGCTATTGAATGTCACTTTCGTAGCTTAAATACTCCGCACTGTCAAAATAAATGGATAAACTCGGGAAGAAATGGAATTTGAAAGCATGGCGTGGGGGGAGTTGAGCAGGCGGGCGTCCTTAGCTAAAGGGTTTATGCATGCCATCACAATTTGTCGACAGAAGCCGCGTCACCAGGCATATCTTTGATGATAGCGCATGGGGGCATTGGTTTGAGACAAACGGAGTAGATTGTTTCCCTTTTTTTCTCTTTTTCCTTTTTTCCTTTTTTTTTCTTCTTTTTTTTCTTCTCTTTTTTTCTCTCTTTCTTTTTAGTCAGGACGGGAATAGGGTTGCCCCCCAACCCTCAATGAGTTTATTTTCACTATCGAAACCGGGACGGGAGGCGGGAAGTGGACAAGAAACTTCCGCGACATGGGGGGAGAAGAAAAAAGCGGGTGCGGCCCCATGCGAATTGGCTTCCCCTCCGTTTCAGCTTCGGAATTGGATTCTTCAGGCAAACATGGAGGGGCAACATCAGGGGAGAGGGGGAAAGGCAAAGTTTTGAATTTTTGATGAGGCCTTAAAATTGCAGGGAAAGGGGTACAATAGTATCCATCCCCTTTACGGAGTACGGAGTAGTTTCTTGAGTTTCGTTCTCCGTCCATCTTTTTCTGCAAAACGAGAAAAGCGAAAAGCACAAGGAAAAGGGAAAATCAGAAACAATCCCAGTCAATAATTTGTCCCAATATAGTAATTTGAACTCTATTTACTCCGTAAGATGTCTACTTTTGTACCTTTTCCCTGTCCTTACGGCCTCTTTTAGCATACCGGCAGCCCGGTCAATCCGGCTTCCCCGGTGCACTAAAAAAATATGGGTCAAGGAAAACAAGGAAAGCAATTTAGTTATCCATCGAAGGGTGTGTGTGAATAATCGAAACGCTACGCCTCAAAAATCCCGATGAAAATCGCCAACCAAAATACAAGGAGGCGAGGCCGGAGCGAAAACAAGAACACACAAAATATTGAACATTGTGGCAGCTACATGTACAAGATTTTTCCTCTCTTCTTCCTCCTCCTCTTCTTCTTCTTCTTCTTCTTCTTCTCCCTTCACTTCTTTCTCTGTTGCTGTACAACCCCTCCATCCATCGGTATGGCGATGGAGGGGTAGAGCTAAAAAAGAAGCATAGGCCAAAACTAGAAAATAAATATAGAAAGAAAAGAAAGAAAAAAAAACACCCCCCTTTCTCTCCCTGTTTACGAAAGAAGTGTCGTCGTCGTGTTAGTGTTAGTAGTAGTTGTATCATTGCTGGCACTGCTATTTGTTTCCAGCAGTCCAGCCTCTTTCACAAGCTCGTAAAAGTGTCCGCCGCGCTGAATAAGCGCGGCTGGGGTATCGAATTCAGCGACAGTTCCGTGGTCCAAAACGACGATCCGATCGCTATCTAGGATGGTGTTGATGCGGTGCGCTATGGTAATGATGGTTCGGTCACGGAAAATGCTGCCTCGTAGCATTTGTTGAAGTAGTGCGTCTGTTTCTACATCGACAGCGGCCTATGAAAATAGAAATAATGATGAGGAATCAAAATCAAAATCTCAAAGTTGGCTGGGCAAAAAAAAGAAAAAGAAAAAGAAAAAGCAAAGAAAAGGAAAAAGGAAAAAGGAAAAAGGAAAAGAAGAAAAGACAGAAAGAAAAAAAAAAAAAACCAAGTGCGCTATCTGGCGCATTTACTGGGGTAAAGGGAATCGATGGCTTACCGTGGCTTCGTCTAGCACCAAAATGTTGCTTGGCGTGAGCAAGGCTCGGGCTAGTGAAATAAGCTGTCGCTGGCCTTGGCTCAGATTCGACCCTAAACAACAACAAACAAGTTGTCAGCTTTTCTGTAAAAACCGAAATGTAATCATAAAACATCTGATTGGCGGGGGATAGTTTTCCAAACCGACCTCCTTCATGGATTTGTGCATCAAGTTGTCCAGGTAAACTGGAGATGTGGTCCTTTAATCGTGCATGTCCTTATCGGCAAAAGGGGTCAGCGGGAATCTGCGGGTTGCGCATCCAAGGTTTGGAAAAGGCACTCACCAAGAACACTCCATAACTCGGTGTCATCATGGACGTGGCGTGGGTCCAGGTTGTCTCGAACGGTTCCTTCGAACAAGGCCGCGTCTTGCGGGATGATTGCCAAGCGACCCCGCAAATCCAATAGACCAATAGTACTGATGTCCAAACCGTCAATGCTGTCACAGGGGGAAGTCAGTAAATAAAAGTCCCAGAGATTTTGGCCACCTTCAGGGCGAACGAAGAGCCTCACCTGATACCTCCTGACGTGGCTTCAATGATGCGGAACAGAGCCAAAGTCAATGAACTTTTGCCCGCGCCTGTGCGGCCAACGACACCGATCTTTTCGTGGGGCTTAATTTGAAGATTTATATTCTTCAGTACTAGATCTAGGCCCTCACGGTATCGGGTGCTGTAGTCCTTGAATTGCACACCACCCTGCGACGGCCAACTAATCTGGGGCCGTTTCTTGAAAATGACATCAGGAGCTTCGCTGGGCAGGTTTGCATATTCCAGAACTCGCTCGACAGAGACGATGTTTGTTTCCACTTCGACTGTCTGTCGCACGATCCAGTTGAGCGACTGAGTGATCTGGAGGGCGTAGGAAAGCGATAGGCCAACCATCCCGGCAGATAATTTGACTCCAGTGGCCACAGATAGAATCGGAAACGAAGCTGCTGCTAGGATAATTACAGAGCCGATGAATTCTAGACGCACGGCGAGCCATCTGTTCGCGCTGATCGAAGGGTAGTATGCTCGAAGATTGGCATCCATGCGGTACTCGTTCTCCTTTGAGAATCTCTCTTGTTGCCTAAATGCCCGAATAGTCGAAATGCCACCGAGAGTTTCTTGGAAGTGAGCAAAGATCGGACTCTTGCTGACACTATCTAATCTTTTAAGTTCGCGCGAAGTTCTTAAAATAATACTTTTGGTATCCAAAATAAACTGCCCCAAGGGGAAGAATCGTAACAAGGAAGAGTGGAGTCGACACTGAGATTACAATCATCGTAAATACTGCTCTAGCCGCATTGACAAATAACTATTTTATTTTATTTTTGTAGATTAGCACTAAATATTTATAAAGGAAAATTGTTTCTCGGAGAGGGGATATCTACCATATTGAACGTGCGGGCGATAACTTCATCAACTCGATATATATCGCTAAAAGTAACCCACGTTAGCAATGCAAAATGCCGAGTTTGCATGACAGGTACCGGTGGGCAAGGACAAACCTCGAGAAGCGATTCAAAATTCTACCAGAAGGTGTAGTTTCAAAAAAGTTCATGGGAGACCTAAATATAGCATATGCCATTCTCTCATGCAATTTACGCGATGCCTAAAATAAAAAGGTGGTTAGCGGAGCAGTTAGAAGATATGTAACTTACTTCTTAGATAGAAAATCGAAAACGTATCGAAAAAAAACATACCTCAATAGAGCAGAATATCCAAAGAATTAAAGTCTGTATGACAACAAGAGCGGCAGATCCAAAGCCAAATGCGAAATAAATACCAATATATTTTCCTACCTCCGGATTCCTTCCAGATTTTTTGTTTACGTCTGACCATTTTTCCAGCCAGAAGCTACCAGCAACCTGGCCCGTTTGCGCCAAGAGAAGCGCGGTCAAATAACTGGCCACAGCATAGAGATTACTCGTCTTCGCATACTCGCCGTAGACGCTCCATTTGACTTTGCCTTGCTCGGACGTTTCCTTCGTCTGCCTGGACTTCAGAGCGCCTTCTTCGTCTACAACCTTGCGCGGCCCTTGCCAGCTTGTAGTGCTTGCTCGTCGCAAAGTTGCCGTGCTCGTTCGTCGCATGGCGCCACCATTCTGAATGGGAGCAAGTGGTCCCAATCGCTCCTGGGCTTCTTCTATCTCTGAGAGGTCAGATTCATCCTCGTTGTCAATGGCGGTTAACGTGTCCGGGCTTTTTATGCTATCATCCTCCCTAGGGCTGGCGTTTGAATCAGAGTCCTCTTCGGTAGTGGTAGAGCGAATAAGATTGGCCACTTCTCCTTTCATGGCCAGGAGTTGCTCGTACGTTCCTTTTTCAAGGATAGTTCCATTTCGCAGTAATGCAATGAAGTCAGCCTCTTTGAGCACCGTGATAGCATTCGTCGCGAGGATCCTCGTTTTGCCAGCCAGCACACCATTCCGACCAAGAACTCGGTTAATAATATGCCTGCCCACATGTTGATCCACAGCAGATAGGCAGTCATCCAAAAGGTACACATCTGCACGAGCGTACACAGCTCTTGCTAACGTCAAACGAGCCTTTTGGCCGCCAGAGAGAGAGATACCACGTTCGCCAACCTCGGTCTGGTCGCCATCTGGGAGAGTCTTGAAATCGTCGAGCAGGGCACAAGCTTCTACAGTAGTCTCATAGAAATGGGGATCCCAGCGATGTCCAAAGACGATGTTTTCCCTGACACTGGCGTTCATGACCCAGGACTGTTGTGCGACGTACGCAGTGCGACCTCGGACAACAACTTCTCCATTAATTTTCCAGAGATCTCCTAACAACGCTTGAAGGAAAGACGACTTTCCGGAGCCCACACGACCGACTATACAACTCAGCTCCCCTTTCCTGGCACTGAAGTCAATATTTTCCAGGGCATTTCGGCCTTCATGTTTGTTCCACGTGAAGGACGCATCTCGAACTCGTACCGACTCATCTCCAGTGTGAGAGACAGCCTCCTCGAACGTAACAGCATCCTTCTGTAATTCCTCTCCAGCGAAATATGTCGTGAGACGAGAAACCGCCACTGAAGCCTCGATGATGGACGTGATGACCATTGGTAGAATAGACAGAGGAAACGTGAGGAGGTTGAAAAGGGTTAATGCCGGGAAGACAATCTCAGTAGTCAAAGGCCTGTCGTTTGTCAAGACAAACACGGCGAAGGTGGAACAGGAGACAAGGAATGGAGTTGATGACCAGGTAAAGTTTGCGATGGACTGCGTTGCGCCAATCTTTCGTAGCGTATTTAATTCCAGGTCATTGCGAACATGGTTTAGCTTGTTGATAAATGCAGTGTTCCACGCGTAAAGCTTGATAGATTTCATGTTGTTCAGAATTTCGGTCATTAACCTGGTTCGCTGGTCCTTGTTTTTCATTTGTTTGATCTGAAAGTTTTTCATTAACTTCGCAATCAGCCCGTTGAGTGGAACCATGAGTATCATTACTCCAACACCCGCAAGCATACTCAACCCAAGAAGCTGATATAGAGAAAGCATACACAGGGTGATCTGAAACGGAGCAGACCAAAGCTGCATCCCAAACTGTGCCAGGTCAGAGAGGCGTTGCTGGTCAACGGCCATATGGTTGACAATATCACCAGTAGTCTTTGAGGCACGGCCTTCATTCGAAAGTCTCAGGGACTTTGTGTAAATCAAGGCGGTCAACGAAGACTTGACACGCATTCCAGTTTCAAATGCTCTTTGGAAGTACTGATGAAGGCAAACTGTCTGGCTCACGGAAACGAAAAACATGGCGAGGGCGATTGCAACTCCCCGAGCAACTGGCTGGGGGTTGTCAGAACGGTACGAATCTACGAATGTGATGAGGAGGCGTAGGAGCTGAGGCTGGACAAAAGCCAGAACATCACTACCGCACTTGATCACGGCTCCCCGGAAATATGGCGCACTAAACGCTCTGAACAGCGCAATCCATAGCGACGGCTTCTTCTTTTTCAGCTCTCGAGCCCACGCTTTCTCCAATTCACTGCCTGTAACACGTGTGGCATCCCTGCGACGGAGATTCCATAGATCGTCTTGAGTGAGGAAATTTTTGTAACCGAACTTCATCAAGGGCGTCATCCAAGAAAAGGTCAAAACGGCAAAGATATCGGCATATTCGTATGGGCACTCGTCTTCATCTCCCAGCGCATCATAAGCACTTTGCTTCTTCTCGATCAAGTATTCCAAAACAAATTCGATTATCACGAGCCCAAGGCCAACGGCGAACGACACAAAATAAGGTAAATGATGTCGATATCCCTGTTGCGAGACCAGGGACCGCAGTTTAACGGCGTAGACGATCATCAAAAATAACCAGTAGAAGAGAACGACCCCATTCGGTTGGCGGCTCCTCCAATGCTCGTAGTACTGTACAGCGTAAATAACCCCCAAAGATCCGAGGATAAGGATGGTTGTCCAGAATCTAAAGTCTCCAAACCATATATTCGGAAGGGTCTCGATCTGGAGAGATGCTTGGAGAGCGGTGACCAAGATGAGAGCCCATATTACAGCCTAGAAAGAAGACAGAAAAAAAAAAAGCAGAGCAGTATTAGCCAACCTTGCATTTGACATCTATTTTTTTTTTTTTTGTTGAGAGAGGAAGGATCTAGTAGAAGAAGATCAGGACCAACATACCAATTTTGCATAAAAATGCCAATTCTTCTGTACAGGCTGGGCAGTTCTCTTCTTGAGGAGAAACCAAAGGGCACCAGCACCCATAACCAGGCCCCAACCGGCCACCAGAGACACCCAAACATCTAGAAAGCAAGGTGTTAGATCGAACCTCGTACCACTTATGGGGCCCCATCCTTCACTATCGCCGCAGAATGGTTGCCGGCGGACGAGGGCGGCAGGCAATGCGGAGCTGACATTGGAAGACGACGAAGCGGCCAGGACCACCTGAGGGATTCCATTGAGTGCCATTTTCTTGGTCTGCGGACCGGGGAAAATGGGATAAGAGTCAGCAACAGCAGCAGCAGCAGCAGTAGCAGCAGCAGCAACAGCGGTGCTATGACATCCGGCGAGCTGGTAAGCGGGACAAGAATCAACGGGCGTATTTGACTGATATTTTCCCTCAGGTTGGGAGGGAAGGGGGAAGGTATTAAATAGTAATACAACAAAAAGCAAATCTCGCGGGAAAGAAGAAGCTCAGGCCCATCCCCATCTCCCATTTAGTTGAATTGGCCCGCTGCTTACTAAAAATAAAAGCCCTACTGCGTACAAAGCTGCCCACGCTGCCGCTAGACTGTAAGGGGACTAGCGTCATATCTCTCTATTCATCCGAGGCCGGGAGACGGAAAGGTTTTACTAAGTATTCTGTATTTTCTGTCTCTTATCTATCTATCTATCTATCTATTAGTGAGCTGCTACTATCTGTTTGAGACTGGAGAGGTTAAATCTCTGAAGTTATGTGGTCAATGCTGGTGCTTAAAAGAAAAATTATACAAATTTAAAAAATTAAATAAATAAAATAATTACTAATTACCAATCTTCAATGCTAAATGTAACCTCGTTGATTTCAAGAGAAGCGCGCCCCGGTAAAATTCTCTGATCTCTTTCCAACGCGGAGGCAAGGGGTTGGTGTCCATTCCATGTGGCTACAGGGGGGAATTCAATTTGTCATACCCGGTATTATTAATGGCCACAACCGCCCCCCAGCCCCTCCTCCCTATGATGTTTGTGCTAGCTCCAAGCGTGTATCCGACAGGATGTCATTTGTTGAAATTGCTATCAACTACGAATACGATAAAAAGAACCAAGGAAGCTCCACAGTTGTGGTTGCCCTATGACTCACTCGCTTGTTCCAGTTAACTAAATAAAAAAGATCCATGGGCTTGTTGTTTGTTATTCGGTGAATCAGCGCTCAGAGTCTGACAACTCTTTTTTTCATGCAAGCTACGCAGGAAGGCTCCAAACTCGGCGCGCGACGGACGGCATGGTGGGGGGTGGCACCTAACTAGATATGGACTAGCGCAGAGTCACCACTCTCTCCCTCTGAACTGCAGCTTCTTACAGATCCCAGTATAAAGAACTCGATAGATGCAAAATGCGAAAAAAAAAAAGAAATACCATTTGAATACCAGGACATTTTGCGAAAGTTTAAAAATAAGAGCTGAAAAAGCACTGTGATCATGGCCCTGGATACCCGTAAGGGGGAAGAGCTCCTGAAACGGCCATTATATGGTGGGTGTACTGTACCATTTGCTCTGCAATCAATCATATCATATTCAATCTTTAACCTCCCAAATAAACCTCCCGAAACCCTTCCTCAAAGATTTATTAAATCTGCATGCTCCTACTCGTATGGAAAAGCTGACCCCTACTATCTACATTCAGTATTCGACCTTCCTGCAGAGCTACTTTCTTCCCTATCTCCTAAGGCTACTGGCACACAAACTCCCCTTCCTTCAAGACCGGACAGACAGCACGACCACCTTAAAACACTAGAACAAGGGGAAAAAGAGAGGCAAGAAGATGGAACCGCTAGCGTTACGTCATGCTCGCTGTGCCAGGTCTCCCTCCAGAATGTCCTGGAGCAGAGGGAGCATGCAAAATCAGACCACCACAGATACAACTTAAAGTCGCGATTACGAGGCACCCCTGTGTTAAATGAAGCCGAATTCAATAAAGCCATTGGGGAGCTGGACGAATCGATATCCGGCTCTGAATCGTCTTCCTCTGATGAAGAAGATGATGTAGTAGTGGAAGAGCAGAAAACCCCCGAGAGCACACTCACCGCACTCCTTAAGAAACAGGCCAAAATATCCTCGGCAGCGGAAGTGGAGGAAATAATAGCCAAACAGAAAAATAAACCGGGGAAGCATCCATTGCTGTGGTTTACGAGCCCCTTGCTACCCGAAGCAACGTCCCTGGGCATCTATCGTGCGCTTTTCACTAATATAGAACAAGAAGAAACCGACCATTTACTGGAATCCTTGAAGAATAAGCAATATAAAGCACCACCGTATCAGGCAAACATGGCCATACGAGCAGAAGATACAATCAGTAAACGCCAGCAACCGAGCCCCCACATCTTCCTGTGTATGATTGGTGGTGGGCATTTCGCGGCAATGGTAGTGGCATTGGCACCAGAGATAATTAAGAGACCCGGTGGGGTTGAGGAGCGGCAGGCAAGGGTGCTTGCTCATAAGACATTTCATCGATACACAACCAGGCGGAAACAGGGTGGCTCTCAATCCGCCGCTGATGCGGCGCATGGCGCCGCGCATTCCGCTGGCGCGTCGATTCGACGATATAATGAAGCTGCATTGCAAACAGAGATCAGACAATTACTGGCAAGCTGGAAGGAAATGATCGACCAAGCACAACTGCTGTTTGTGAGGGGAACGGGAAACACGAATCGGAAAATTCTGTTCGGTCCCTACGACGGGCAGGTGTTAAGACAGTCGGATCCCAGGCTCCGTGGATTCCCGTTCACCACTCGACGAGCCACGCAGGCAGAACTTATGAGAGCCTTCACTGAACTAACGAGGGTAAAAGTTAGCCACATCGACGAAGCGGCGCTTGCACTTGACGCTGAAAAACAGCGCGAAGCAGCATCCAACTCCCCCAAACCATCTTCCCAACAGCCCCAACGGCAAAAGCCAAAACTACTATCCAAAGAAGAGGAGACCTTGATGCTACACACTTCCCAAATCCAAGCTCTAATCCGCCGCTCCAAAGCCCCCGCATTAATCTCCTACATCTCAAACAACTCCATCCCCCCTCCTTCGCATTCCATCAATCCTCCTCGCAACAGGCCCACCACTCCCCCACCCCCTTACATCTAGCCGCCAGTTCCAACTCGCCAGCAATCGTCCTAGCCCTCCTCACAAAATGCAACTCAGATCCCACCCTGCTAAACGGAGAGGGCAAACCCCCCTTCGACCTCGCAGGGGACAGACCAACCCGCGATGCCTTCCGCATCGCCCGCCATGATCTCGGCGAATCAAGATGGAACTGGGACGCAGCCCACGTCCCATCCCCGATCTCCAAGGCGGAAGCCGAAAGCAGAACAGAGCGTGAGAGACAGGTAGCTGCGGAGGCAGAGGCTATCAGGCGCAAAGCGGAGACGGAGCGTTTGAAGAGGGAAGATGCAGAACGGGCGGTGCAGGATAGGAAAAGAGCAGGCGGCCGCGCCTTGTGGAGAAGACTGGTGCGGAGAAGCGGGAGGAGGAGATGAGAGGGATGACGCCGGAGCTGCGAGCGAGGCTTGAGCGGGAGCGACGGGCGAGGGCTGCGGAAGAACGGATTCGAAGGATGCAAGCTGGCGCTGGGTTGTGAATATATAGTATATATTAACAATATCGGATTTTCTGGCTTCCCTTGCCGTAAATACTACCTTTGAATACTCATCATACTTTTCATACCCTTTTTTTTTTTCTTGCGAAAAATTCAATCTGCATTAATTTTGGAGGTAATCCAAAACGGTTAGATATCTGCTACTATTTATCGCCATTCACGGGGAGGCTCCGTATCCAAAATATATCCAGGATGTTCATGCCGAAAAGTCTTGCTCCAGGATAACCAAAGAATTGATACCGAACGAATTTGGAGGCAGCTTGTGTGACTCTGTGGACACTTCCATCCCCCGTAAACCTATTAAAGAATTAATTGTTCTAGGTCCAAGATAGTTACATTACATATACTATTTATACTATCGGTAGGTTAACAGTATTAAATTAATTTAGCAATGGATGTCGCAAGAAGATTGACTTAGTACTGGTATGTAAAGTAATGGAACAAAGACAGATGAATGAGGCTAGGAATTGTCAAGATATGAAACCATTACGACCAAGGAACAATGTCAGAAGATAGAACGTTGGATATTAATATACAGTGAAAGAAACATATATCATGGCAACCTCCAAATTGTTTCTTTGAGTGAGGGTCGCGGGAATTATCACGCCCGCTTGTCGCTGAGAGCGGGACCAATATCTATATCTATAGCATGTCATGTCATGTCATCGTAAGTCCTAGTTTTGTGAAACGGGAGTTGCCTTTTCACGTCGCCTCTTTGCTTTGATTTCATTTACACCTCCACTTTTATATTCCTTTATCCTTTTATCATTTTTTTCTTTATGGAATGGAATATTCCTGCTTGTAGATTTTCCATCCAGACACCCTCTTATTAGCCATATATTTATGATCTTGACATTTCCTCTTCATCTCTGCTACCTACTCTACTTTCTCCTTGCCACTACTCCGTATATATATCATGTCATAGGACATGATTCTGCTGCGTGACAGAGTCTTGTAAATCAGCAGTAACTTCCCCCCCCTCTCTCGCAGCAAAGAATGACTTCATCCGTACCTAAAGATAGCTCTTCCTCCTCTTCCCGCCCAACAAATCTTGTGGGAGTCTTCCGAGTCTGGAATCACAGGGGAAAGGGTTGTGTTGGAGGTACGTTCCCCCTCCCCTCCTCTCCACGACAATAAAGCAGTCCTCTATCTAACAAGACCGTGTTTCACACGCACAGAAATCAATGTCTACTCTGATAAGGAGCTCATCATCGGCCGCAATCCCAATTTGTGGTAGGTTCAGAATGAAAGACCCCTGGGGTGGATGGTTCGGTATTTAGCGGACCATACGAAGGATTGTTGAAGATACTGACAGCTCAACTTACCCGGGCTTTTTATAGTCAGGCAGTGGTCTCAGATGACATGCATATCTCCAACAAGCACCTTCGAGTCTATACTATTATCTTCGACAAGGGAAATCCGGGAAAGGTTGGCCCTCTGGTGTACGCACAAAACTTATCCAGAAACGGAACCATGTGGGACAACACACATATGAACAAGGAACATGCTGGGGTACTGCTCAGTGACGGGGATCAATTAAAGTTGAGTCACATCACGAGCCTCACGTTTCAAGCGAGGACACTAGAAGGGCGCGGGAAGCCTTTCGGTGATGTACAAAGGAAGGAAATGAGGGTACGTAAGGTACCCAACTCAATGTACTCCGTACCTTCAATTCAATCCGTCCTCTCCATCCTGGTCAAATTTTAGTTATTTATTTATTTATTTGAATATATGGCTTGTATAATAACGAAGCCAATTAACTAAGTGAAATATAGCGTTTTGAAGCGAGATTCAAAATCACACATAGACTGCTTGGCTGTGGCGCATATGGAAAAGTCTATATGGCTATAGGCAAGGAACATAAGCAGCAGCAGCATCGCCAGCTCGCTTGCAAAATTATTGATATTAGCCATTTTAAGAAACAGCTCAACATTCTTGAATTGATCAAGCGCACTGAATTGCGGGTCCCGCGCCCTGCGTCTGTAGTTGATGTCCAGAAAGAGATGGGAACAGTTAAACACTGGGCCGAGAGGAGACGTGACACACTTGACATCCAGTCAAAGCTTCAGATTTATAAACGGGAAGTGGATATCTTGAAAGATCTTAACCACGTATGGGTTCTCTACCCTGGGTCCAATAATAGTGTGCAAAGCCCACGAAGCTGATCAGGTAATAGCCAAATATCATACACCTGGAGAAAGTGTTCAGGAGTCAGAATACCATGTAAGGAAGCTTTCTCCAAAGACCCTGAAAATGAGCAAAAAGGGCGGAAGTTTTTATGCTGATGAGCCCACGGGAATAGCTACATCTTCCAGGAATTAGTTACCGCAGGAGACTTATTTTCTTTCCTCGAGTACAAGAAATTTAACCTATCTGATTCAGAAACCGCAGTAATAGTGCGCCAAGTGGCAGTCGCTATAAGTTACCTTCACGACCACAATATTGTTCATCGCGACATCAAGCCTGATAATATCCTGATGACGTCGCTTTCCGACGGCGCACGCGTCATATTGACAGATTTTGGCTGCGCGCGACGTCTCGAGAAGAAAGGCAGTCGGATGATGACTTCAATGGGTACGGTTGAATATACTGCGCCGTAAGTATATCTGTATTCCAGGAGAACATCCCATATTTTAAAGTCTGAAAATCCCATAATTGACAATCTTCATACCAGAGAGGTAACACAATCAATGCTCCCCGGCAGCAGAAAAGGATACACAAAGGCAGTCGACATGTGGTCATTGGGCTGCCTCACAGTCGTCCTGCTGACCGGGGGATCACCGTTCACGGACCAGGAAACAGGCAAATATTCTCAGGACATGGCCATAAACTGCGATCTAAGTACTCTCGAGCACGAGGAGGATTGGCAACGTGTGGGTCTAAGCGCGAAAGATTTCGTCCGCAAGCTCCTGGTTTTAGACGAGGATGCCCGCATGACAGCCGCCCAGGCCTTGCTGCACAAGTGGTTTACAAACCTGACTTACAAAAAGGAGTTTGACGAACTCTACCAGCGGGCAGCACAGCAGTGGAAACCAAAGCGAAATCGGGTCGTGTCCCATCAAAATATTGATGTCCACCCCAGTGCAAATTGCGTCAAGCTTGGGAGAAACTATGGTGGGTTCCCAAGGGAGCGGTCGTATATACCGTATTCACTCCGGCTTCATGAGATCCTTTACTCACCGGCAAACTCTGCGAAACAACCGGGGAAAGAAGGACTGTCATGCATGGATATGAAGAACAGACTGCGAATTTATCCGTGCGAATATGGAGAGCAGGTACCAGAACGTGCCGGTTCGGCTACCTTTTCGCAGATGGAGCAAGTGGCCGAAAGCCATCGGATCTTGCCACCACCAGAAATGGGAAGAAGAAAAGATAAGTACGAGGATGAGGACAAGAAAGCAGACGTGCGTGGCGTTAAATCAGTGGTGGAAGAAAGCTGCTCTGAGCCCGTACAGCCTAACAACTTCGACAACAATACCAACAGCGGTCCAGCAGGGGAAACGAACGGATCCCGCATCCGCATACCCTTCAGCCCTGATGCATGGAACGAGGAACAAAAGCTTCCCAATCCCGTCTCAGGATTGACAAAAGGTCCAAAGGTGGTGCACGCATATCCATTGCCAAACACGCCACCCAAGCCACAGCTACCCAATACACCATACCTGCAGCCATTGAAAATGACGCCCATAGAGTACGAAAGAGACAACATGAACAAAAACAACAACATAGTGATCAAAGATTTATCACTACCTGAGCCGAAAGTCTGCTCCGTCTTCGGACGGGCACAAAAAAGTCGTATATGTGAAGCATACAACAAGAGCAATGAGAAGGGCAAGAATGACACCATTAGGGATGGCAGCAGTGATCCCGGTGGCAATGTAAATGACGATATTGATGATGATGATATTGATGATGATGCTCAAAATGGGGAACAATCCCCTGCCCCTTTCTCGTCGACAAGCCCGAGGAAGCTAAAGCGTAGCATCTATGATTTCATGGAGGAGGACGAAGACGACGAGGTCTTCGAGGAGGTTGATGATCGGATTTCGGGGAAGAGGAGGCGGATCGTGTATGGGGAGGGGAACAGGTGTTGTTGAGACCAAGAGATATTTAGAGGGAGGGCGCGGTATGGAGGCAGTTCATTCAGGGTGGGCGACGACTTATCATTGGTTGTATTGCTATAGATGCATATCATTATATAGGGGTGTTGTATGGCTGTTGTAGTGGTTTTCTAATCCGTTTTTCATATTTCCCCGCCTTTTTCAGAGGAGGAACGGTGAAGTATATATGGCGTGGAGAGCCTAAAACTTTGACGACACGGTTTCGTATTAATAATGACAGTGGAACGAATAGAGAATACGGCAATATCTTAATATTTATCAGATAGGGAAGGGATCACAAGAATGAGATAAATAAATATCGGAAATAAAAAGAAATAAATCGTTATTGGTGAATTGATTTTCGACGAAATACTTCCATTTGTATAACTCATGACAGGAGAAAGTAAAATTAACTGCATATGAGCACGATGACATGACAGAGTCTGGGGTTTTTGATTTGTAAGTAGACTGAAACGCCCACGCTTCCCGAAAATGTGGGCAAAGACAGCCAGCCAGCCAGGCCTGCGGGAAGATGTGACATGTTCGAATTATTTTATCGTTGAGCGGTTTCAAGATAAGAAGGTTCGTTTCCTCATATCAAGTCAGCTCATGCGGGGGACGAGTTGCAGTTTGCATAAAAGTAGAGGGGGATTCCAAGTCTTTTGTTGTTGGCTATCCTAAATACTTGTGCCTGAACCGCCTGCTTTCTCTCAAACAATGAATATTGGATTAGAAAAGAGATCTTTGGTCTCCTGGATATATTTAAACAACGTTAACAGAATGAATATTGAGTATTGAAAAGAGAAACACACAGAGTAGAATTGAGAGAAAAATTCAACTCCCGCTGGTTGTTTGTTCTGCACAGTTTAGTTTTGAAAGACAAGGCAAGAGTTATAAAACAAAGACGAAATGTTTTTATGCAAAGCCCGTCAAAGATTAGTTACTGGGTTTCTTTTTTAGATTATGCAATGCAGAGTGGGTCGTGCCCAATGATTCTATGTAGGCGGCATCTTGGTATTCTGATAAGGTAAGTGTCTTCATATCTTTTATCTTAATGATACAGTACATTTAACTGGGCAGTACTCCGTACATAAGTAAAATGACAGCGGGGAACACACTTACACCGTACACTTGAACGGATAGATGGTCCATCAATATAATCCAAGGATTTCTGGCTTGTGAGACAGGGGAGAAAATGGAAAAAGAACAGCGGGTTTACCAGACCAGGACTTTTCTTCTTTCGCATTTTTTCGTAAAAGTCACTTGAAAGACAAGCCTCAAAATACTAGACTTTGCCCCAAATACTACATACATGCATATATGCATCAGTGTAAGACGGTTTTCACCCGCTCAACCCCCATCTACTGCATAGTGGTGGTTGCGAGGTGAGACATTGCATTTAAACTATATACAGGAATTGGGCCTTTTGCATTTTTAACGTGAGCTCAATCAATGGGAAGGGAAAATGCCTATACAGTACTCCGTACTTGGTATGGTTATGTACTGTACTATAAAACGCGAAAAGTACACGAATTCAACACGCCAACACGCGCCGAAACGCGCCTCACACTCTACACAACGCGCCCTTGCGCCCCCTTGCTTCCCCCCCCCCCACGAAAAGAAGCTGAGAACTGGGCGTGGGTTAATTAAGGTTGGGGTGGGTGGCTTCAGGTCTTTTTTTTGTCATCACTTTTTTTAAAAGCCAGAAACTCCTTTTCTCCTGAATTCATATCTTTATACGGAGTACAGAGAGTACTCAGTGACCATTAAGCCCAGAAAGCAGCCTTTTTTGTAAAAAAAAGAAAGAAAGAAAGAAAAAAACACCCGTGAAACATCGGACTTGTCATCTTCAACTCTCAGGCTTCCACAACCCATCATCGCCTTTCTTGATATTTAATTCTCCCATTCCTGGGATGATCTGATTATGTATTATTAAATATTAATAATTATTCTGTAGTTTCACCGATACCAGATGCACTTAAAATAAAATATCAGCCACATCTTCAAAATGGCAATTATAAACAGTCTCGGGAGGTTGTAGACGTTTCAGTATGAAGGTAACCCTTTTTTGTTTGAAAGAAAAGAAAATCAAGGAGATTCCGCAGAGAAGATCAATGATTTACTCATACTTCATACATACTCCTTTACATTTTTAGTGGACATTGTTATATCCCGTTTCATTGTAAAAGATGAGAATATCATTTTTATAGCATTTTATTCATACTCTGCTCTACATTACCATTTTGTCTCAAAAGAATTCATTGTGTGTGTGTCTCTGTGTGTGTGTGTGTTATTTTTGTCATTGGGGATACCGTACCATAGCCTCTTCTACGGAGTATATCTGCATCCATGGATACATATAATAACGGGAGGCTTCTTGATGAAGCTATTCCAGATGCTGGAATCCATCTGCTGTGTTTACTACACAGTAGTGCCCCATCTCAGAGCCGAACTTACTACTAGGCTGTGAGAGCCCGGATGGGTAGTTTTTCAAAGATGTAGTAGGGTGCCTCCTCCTCCTCTCCGCCTCATCATTGTTCTCCACTATCATAAATCAACTTCTGCTAGAAACAGTGCATTTTGTTTGAGCTTGCTGGCCAGGGACAATAAGCGGCCAATCCGCTTATACACTCCTCCACAATGGGTCATATTGGGTTCGGGTTGGGCTTACAATGTGTTATCGAACATATCATTGTATGTACTGCTTTCCGGTACTGGTACTCTGTACTCTGTACGGAGTACGGAGTACTCCGTACACAATCATAAATTTCCTTATTCTCTTATTCTCGGAGTAAGTTCTCAATCATAATGTAAACACCCCCTCTCCCCGGGGCCTAACTCCACAGGTTGTTCGATTGCTTGGCGGTAAATGGTGGCGCGTTGGGGCGTTCCTCGGCGTTATTTTCCCAGCAAATTGCAAACCTGTTGTACCTGGCATTTTGTGGGGCTGGACTGATATTATGAACATGCTGCGTACTACGCAGTATGCGGGAGCCACAGCTTCCACGAGAGAGAGGAGATGGAGGAATTCGCCCCAATTGAGGGGTCCAACTAACTAACAACCAACTAACTTTTGATTTTCATTGCTGTTCAATTTGCTAGTTGGTTGGCGCTTTTGGTGCTTCGGTTGGTTGCCCGCTCCTGAATTCCTGGAATTTTCGCAGCAGCCCCCTGGTGAACAAAACATTCCTGACCACAGAAAAAATATTATATACAAAATAGATCAGTAGTAGATTGAAAAAAAAAAGGAAAAGGGGGGGGACTGGTAGCCCGTTTTCCTAGTATAAAAAAAGAGTATTCTGAAACTCCTCACAACCAGAATCCCGGATTCTGCAAGGCGTGAACCAAAAGAGAAAAAAAAAGAAAAGGGAAAAAGAAAAAGAAAAAAGAAAATATCGTTGCGTGAAACCTGCTGCCACTGTGAACACAAACCGTTTGTCTGTCTGTCAAGCCAACAACGCAGGGTAACCACAGAGGGGAACCCTAACCCAACCCCAAACCTTCCACAGAACAAGGCATAAAAAGGTCTAACAGCTTTTGAAACGCACGAAACTGCAAGTCTTCCTGATTGACTGCGCACGGGTAGTTGTATGAACTGGATTTTTGCTTCGTTGCTGCATGATGGGAGGGGCGGCGGAGGAGGGAGGGAGGGGGAATACAAAATAAGAAAGTAAGTTCAAGCTAAGAACAAGTCCCGCGGCTCAAGCCTAGATAGATGTTACTCCGTAGATAGAGAGATACTTGTGGATAGAGAAAATGGGGTGAAAATAATTGGTTTTGAGTGGACGCCCCCTGGAAATGAACTGTACCGGGGTATCCATTCCGCGTGGTCACCTGGGCTAAACAACAAAAAGCAACTAGCCAGAGTTCTAACAGCAATCCTCCAATCTTTAGTTCCCTCTGGTGCCCGTTGAACAGGGTCAGGGGGGTCAATCCCGCTTGACCAGAGCTGGTTAGCAGGGAGCAGTTAGGAAGCAATTTAGGGCCTGTTGTTGGTGGCTGCGTGACTTTTTTGCCCAAGGTCTCGCCTGTTTTTTTTATTTTTTCTACTTTTTTTATAGTTTATATATATTATTTATATCATTTATA
>LGUA01000155.1:0-28556 GCA_001660665.1 Emergomyces africanus
AATTGCAACATGTTGATGATATGATCATAAATATGAGAAACTCCGCAGTAAAAGGTAACCCCCCTACTAGGTACTAGCAATCAAGCTTTTAAAATGAAGGTTCCGAGCTCTATTAGATGTGTTGGACGTCTAAGTCGTTGTATTGCTAGTACCTAGTAGGGGGGTTTTGTGTTGTGTGCGGGGCACTAGTGCGCAATAGGAAGTCCTTGGCGCCTACAAATTGAACAGGCTTCCTATTGCGGACTGGAGCCCCGGCACACACCAACACGAGCCAACCAATCTTGGGAAGGAGAGACGACAAACCATGCACTGGAGGAATGCCGAAGCCAGTGTACTAGTGTAGCGAAGGAAAAATGAAGATGAGGAAGGAGAGGAAGACTGCTGTTGCAGAAAGGCCAAGAACAAGAGGCCACTCAATACTATTAGTAGTACAGTACTACTATACTACTGCTTTTCAGTGCTGCTCCACCGCCCGCTCTAAGGCCAATGCAAACAATCCCCCCATTCTCAAATGCTAGATAAAAGGTCACGCCCTCTGAGGTAAACATCTTGATCTGATCGTTTTAGTATCAAACTGTAGTTAAGGCTGGGGCTTAGCTTTCCTTGTGATGTATAAGAAACATTATCCTTTTCAATTCATCTTCCCCCCGCATCTATGCCATGTCTTTCTACCAAAACCAACCCTCTCCTCTCCTCAGCCCTCCCCCGTTCATAAACCACGCCGGCCGCCTATTGGTCCTCCACCCTCCAGCACTAGCCCACGTCTTCTGCTCCATCCACGAAGAATCAGCATCAAACAAGCTGTGGCTGCTGAACTGATTGATTCTCCATCCAGGTGTCAATTTTGTCGTGAAAGGTGTCTTCAATCACGCTCTCCTCTTCATCAAAAACTTCTTCTATCTCGGAGTCAGGGTATTCGTCAGACTCAGAGAGAACTGAGTCAGAAACTTCAGCAGCTCCTCTCAGAGCTGTTAGACGTTGCATCAACCACTGCAGCTCAAGAAGATCCCAATTTGGCAGTGGTTTGTTAACAGGATCTGCTGTTTTCAGCTCTATGACTGCCCCTGACTTGATGAGATGTTCATCCTCGACATTGAAAACTTTGATGTTTTTCAGCTGCACATCATCAGGAAAGGAAGGAATGACTGTGATATCTGTCAGGGTATTGTTGGCGTCATGTTGGGCCAGCCAGTAAAACCTAAGTTTCATTGATTTACCATCTGATGAGGCCTCGATAGGCTGCAGGCCGAAAAGTCCGATTGAGTGGCATCGATGAAGAGTAGGAGTAAAGGTGATCAGGTTTTCAACAAATTCTGTGCCGCTATTGATAATACTTTGCCATTTCGCAACACGCTGAGGCCAAAACACCTTGAGTAATTCAACAAAACTTGCTCGTCGATCCGTGTTATTGAAGTAAAATGGTACAATATGTGCAGCATCTACTGGGCCTTCCATTTTGGTAATAATGCATTGATGGTTGTCTCGATCCTTGCACTATAATCTATTGTCAGATATGAAATATACCTTCAGTCAGTAAAGACATACCAAGTCACTAATAGCTCGAGATCTGGACTCCTTGCTGGAGTCTGTGGCCAACCGTCTTCGCTTAGCAGGAGAATGTGGAATCTCAGTCTCCCCTGGTTCCCCAGAAGCCTGTCTTTTGAAGCCTCTAAGACGGGACGATTGTATTGAACTGTGTGATAACAGAGGAGCAGTTTGTACAGGAGAGGCGGCTTGGACAGGAGAGGCGGCTTGGACAGGAGAGGCACGTATTGCAGGAGAGGCGGCTTTTGCTGAAGAGGCGAGCGAAGATGCTCGGGATTTTTGACACCCTTACAAAAAAACTGATAAGTCAATCAGATAACAAACATCGTATATTTCAGAATGCCAATCTCAAAACTCACAGGTATTCACAAGATTATCTACTTCTGAGGCGGTGCGAATGGCAAGAGCCAGATGACCAAGCACAGAATCTGATGAAACTTGACTCAAACCTTCTAGATACGCGAGGTCGCATAAAAGCACCAAAGATTGAGCTTTTCGGGGAATCTGGCCGAGAACATTCTGAAGCATTTCCAGCAGCCTGATACGGTTGGGATCACGAAGTTCTACTCCCGGCCCCATTTGGTCATCTGCTAGCTTTTTGTCCATGATAACGAAACGAAGAGTGTTGGAATATAGACAGGGTGGTAAAATTAGGCTGAGATTGAATTGAGGATCACTAGGGTCATCTAACAGACAGGAGCCAATTGGAAAGTTGGTGGTGATTAGTGGAGGTTGATGGAAGCTTAGTGGAAGGTTGTGGAGGTAATCAAGATGAAGTTTAAAACTAAACTCCTGATTGATTGGATATCTGTTGGTCATGTGATAGGTCTAACAAGGTCTCGGCTTCCTATTGCAGACTAGCGTCCTGTACTGTTTTCCACGACGAAACTATCCTTCCTGCAGTTCATAAATATGAAGTAGAGAAAGCTCTGAGCAAAACATTGAGTGAAGAATAGAGAGACTGAAAAAGAGACTAAAAAAGAGATCAAATACATTTACTACAAACGGTTGTGGGGATTGATATATACACCCAGTACCCCGCTACTAGTACCTATTTACACCTGGCAAAGAAAGAGCTGCTATTTTTAATTAAGTTTTGAGTATGCTACTCTGTACAAACTAATCACTGATCTTCTGGATCAATGAATATCAGTAACTCTTACGGACTACACACGAAAGTTGGCTAATTACACACGGCCAAGAGCCGCTGTTTTTTAATAAGGTTAGTCATACAAAATAACCAGCATTCCAATGTAGACCCCGAAGCGAAGCAAAAGCTGCATTTTCTTGTCAGCCGAAAACTGCGGGTACGATGTAGCTAGAGACTAGCTACATATGTTTGGACAAGAGGAAAGGGGCTTGGCTATGTGTCCGCCTTGGCCTGAAAATAACGATTGACATTTAGTGAAAGCAGTGTCCGGAAAATGAGCGTCTCTGGCAGGGTGGAGGGAGGAAATCCCTACAATTTGAGTCCAGACCTGGCAAGGTTACTACCAAATGATCCAGGCGCAGAGCTTGAAAGGGTCGGAGTTAAGACCCACCCGGGATCGGGCATTGGATTGATGAACAAAGAGATAAGTCAGAAATATAAAGGGACAGAAAAATACCGTGAAAAAGAAATATATGCAATCGTCCACGAATGGAACTGGATAAAAATTTGAGTTCAATATGTTTCAAATATAATTTTTATGTTTGCGGCTCTTTTTGGTTCTGCGCGTTTTGAACCCTTCTCCTGTTTGGGTTTTATCGTTCAATGCCAATTCTTGTTCAATTCTCCAAAAAAGAAAAAAAAAAATCCCGGAGTAAACCAAGTACAAACAATTTTTGATGTTGGTGAAACTGCCGGCCATGCTCCGTAGTTGGTCGGTCTGATGGGGATACAAATCGTCACATCAGATCAGAAAATTTAGACATCATCTTTTAATGGGCATTTATTTGCCTTCGCAGAATCTTCTGTGAATGTATGATTGTTGTCACTTCCGAAAACGAGAGGACAACCGACGCGGTGAAGTGATGTTACGTACTAGTAACGCCCAGCCGTGTCGGATACCCTAACCAAAGCTCCCAGCTACCTCCTTTGTCATGGCACGTGAGTCCCCGCTGCCACCCGTCATAGATAGTTGCACTCCTTCCTTGCTAGATCAATCAATCAATCACATTGGTTCAAACATCCCGCTTTTTCTTTGAGCTCAATGTGCTTGGCAGCTAAGGAGAGGGAGCGCATATACGGAGTAAACCCACTGGCAGTTACTAAGCAGACCTCCTTTATCATTATTTATGGGTTTATTTGGCCCTTCGGTAGACAATAGTAGAACAGAATAATGACTCGAAACAACTCTTAATTTTTGACCCTAACAGGCCAAAAACAGCAAGGTAGTAAATATCTGCTCAGGGCTGCCATGCCATTGGCCTGATGAGAGAAACGTGCCCATATTCGTCCATGAAAGGTAAGTGGATATATAACTACTAGGGTGGTGGTCTGCGCGCAGACTCAGTCCATTGTAGGATCAGGATTAAACACCCCTCTTGGTTAGGGAGGACATACAAGGACCCTCTAGTGGCCTGAGGATGACAGGGCTGATATGGATAAACCATGACTGCCGGCATGTTAATTTTGATAGATCACTTTTGCCTGCCAGGAGTAGCTTTTGAGTTGGTCGGCTTTTATTTCAAGAAATTGCCCATGTTAGTGAAGCTTGGACGGTCGATCAGGTCTCACCAATTTTGATGTAACCAAGTGCTTGCCCACTCAAGGGATAATGCCGCGGAAGTTGATGCGTCAGTTCACGAGTTGACAGTTTTGGACGTGGATACAAAATATGGAAAAGACATGGATATGTCATCGCGTTTATATAAGTAGTACTGGACAATACGTGTATACCTGCAATCGAGGGAGCTGAACAAGATCCCAAACCATACTACATCATGTCGTGCGTAGAATTAGGATGATTTTCATCCAGAGGCCCCAGTGCTCTTGGCGCCGGAATACCATCTTGTTGTGGGATTGATTTCCTTTTGGCGTGGGATGAGAAAGTTAGGTAGTAACCCTGTTAAAGACCGGGGTTGGTGCGCAGTACGCCCTGGGTCGCGATATCAGGTGGGGGATCGTTTACCTCCACAGCCCAACTAGCATTTTCGCCTTTTTGTTCCCTACATTTTCCATTGGATGGAGCTGTCAAAAGCGTATCATGTTGCTGCCGCATCGTGCTGAGCCATCTCATAGGCCCTGGCTGAAAAGATGTTCTGACACTGAAGATAGTGATGTTGGACTCAAACGGCCAATGCCATGCTCAATAATTCCACAGCGCTTACAGAATGTTCAGTACTCCGCCCTTATCCACCAAATCACAATTAAGTTTCAGCGTGAGTATTAAAAGTTCGAAACAAGCAGCAACTTCGCATCAATGGTGCTCACTGAGCCCTTCCTTCTAAACAGTTGGGTGTCTTGCCCTCATTATTGCGGCGATGAATTGAGGATCCGACTGGTCGAAGAGTCTGGTATGCGAACGAACAACCACTGTTTACAGCCTTTCTACCATCAGGTATTATTACAAAGTTGAGAATATTAATAAAGTTCGCTCGCACCTTTGCCCTTGATACTTCCACTAAAAGCAACCATTATTTCCCCCCTTAAAGATGGCGCAAGAATTCTATGTTTTCGAAGACACTTGAGTGGAGGAGGAAATGACAAAGAAAAGCATAAGGACAACCTTAAACCACACTACCACTTAATTGTTGCTCAGCATCGCCCGTATCAAGTAACCAGATTCCACTGAATTGCCAGCCCAACATGGGATCTCCATTTGAACGGAACTCCGACTGGACGACGGAACAAGGTCAGCATCAGGGAGTGGACGAATCTAACCGGCCCGGACCCGTTAGCTTTAGTTTCCTTTGGCAGTGCACTTGAAAGACAGAAACATGTATCGTATCAGTCAAGGGGGGAGGGAGGTAAGTAATGTATTGTATTGCTGGTGTTAAATAACTCGTTTTTACCTCGCTGTACGGAGTACCGATCTTTGGTTTTTTTTGTTCCCTGGCTGATTGTTACTAGGCTGAAAGAATTGTTTGCTTCAAAAATGTATGTACTGTACTCCGTACGGATACTTGTGTTATTCTGCGGCGGCGGCGGGGGTCGCAATTCCTGTCCAGGCGACGCCATAAAAATAACCTGAAATTCTAGCCAATCAGCAAATTTAAGAAAAAGATAATCCAAATTCATTTCCCTTTTCTGTCGCTGAGCCAATGCCCCATAAAATGCCTACAGGTACCATGCAAATCCAGGTGTCTAATTGTCAAAAAGAAATAAAGTTGGGCCAGGGTTTGTTCGCCATCAGAAATCTGGGTGCGCCGATGAAAGACGATTTTCGAAGATATTCGTACAATGTCCAAAGGGGTCGCCGCCCCGTCCAATTGGAGTTTACGTGAAGCTAGAATGGACAAGATGTGGATAGACGCCGCTTACTTTTTAGGCTCAGCTAGCTTCTCCGCTACATCAGGCAGGGCTTTCCTCGCGCGAATCATTATAAACTACGGAGTAGCGTCGGAAGATACCATTTTTAACAAGATCCGGAGTCGGAGCGGGGCGACCCTGTTCCGTCTTCCCCAGAGTTCCAGAAGGCCCGTTTATGTGTTTATGTATGTCCCTTCCTCTGCAGCCCATAATTTGTGGGTTCGCTGTTCGCATAACGTAGATGCCCCGATTTCCCCCCATTCCCGCCTGCTTATGGCAGCCATTCATCCGGCTGATAGCTGATCCCAACATGACCAGATGATACCTCGAAGCTCATATGATCTTACAACGCGGAATTCTTAGGTCCAATAGGTATGGGAAGATCCAATCTCACGCGTAAATCCTGCCTCGGCGATGCAACACTAAGGCAATTAGAGGAAATACGGAGTACTATCCAAGAGATTTTGCTATTCGAGCGCCAAAAAAAAGGCCATTAATTCGAAACCCCACAGAGGAGTCGATCCGAGATGATCTTCGAATCTGGTTTTCAGAACACGAGCCAAACTTCGCCAATGTCATTCCATGCATCCTTCATTTCGCCGTTGGCTACTAGGAGCTGATATTTCCACACCAGATCGCTCATGCTTCGGCTAGCTCTCTCTGTGCCCCATCATGGGCATTTTGCCCTAGCCGAAATTTTCTCCGCATCAGACTTTCAGGCATTATTTTGCCCCGTGCAAGCCATTTCTGGGCTGCCTGGACTTAATGCCATGAGTGACGGTTTAGGATCTATCCAAGTCTACCCCCCCCTTCCCCTCCCTATAGTTTTCTGCCCATAACGCGGTTTTTCGTATCCCCAATGGGTTCAAATGTGGCTTGGATTTGGCTGTGGGAGAATACCCTCCCTGGGGTAAAGTAAGTAGTAACAACAATTTCTTCCGCCCTCTTCTTGGTTTCTCCTCTCTTTTATTTATGCGAGAATTTTCGAAGAATGACGGAATGCTCCGTCTTAGAATGCTGGACGACCATTTTTTGTTTTTCCGAGGCCACTAAGATTTTTGTGTCAGAAAACCATAGGCGGTACATACATTCAATAATACCCTTTCATACCCAATGCTTTAAGTTGGGGGTTACAATTACGGTAAATATATGAGGATCCCCCATGTGTCCAACCAGAATCTCGATGCGCCCTGTCCACTGTTTACGTTCACCAATGAGGTTGATATCCCCCCTTTCCGTTTTCTTTGTAATTTGTACGGAGTAATCTGTACAGTACTTTATTTTCTGCAGATGGGTTAGTGCTGTATTTATTTGCCGTCTTTCGTTACTTCTCCTCCTCTCCTTTCCCAGCCCGCGCCGTCTGTCCTATGAGAAGGATGCGCTGACCATCACCCTTTCACTCATACCCTGGTAGCCCTCGCGGATTGGCTTCAGGCCCCTGTGGATTCTCTTTGAACCCTCAGACCATCGCCCAAAGGCCAATACAGTTTACGGAGTAGTTACCTTGTCAGATCCCTAAAGCTCTTGCTTTTGTTCGATACTTCTGGCATCCTTTTTATTGTTTTTTATTTCTCGTCATTTTCCCTTCTGCGCTATTCGTACGGATTACCGCGTACTCCGTACTGTCCTGACATTTTTATTTTATTTTAAAAATACTTATTCAGTCTTAGCTGATCTGGTCCTTGCACAAATCCTTTCCAGAGGCTGCGTGCAAGGGTACTTCATCCCCTTGTCACTTTATGTTGCGCTCTTGTGCTGTAGTCCGGATTATTATAAACAACGGCCTCTGCGGCCCCTCACAGACCTCCTATCGTTCTAATCAACGAAGCTCGAAAAGCTGCATAAGTGGTTTGTCTGGCTTCATACCTGGAATCTCTTGTTTGAACCTACCTGTTCCTTTACCTTCTTCACTTTCACTTCTTAAGCGGATCATATTATCATGCATCGGATTTTCCCTTCTTATCAATAGTGAGAGACCCGCCCGACTTGCACTTTAGCTGCAGTGGACCTACTTCTGCTATCACAGTTCACGTTGGCACATTTGCTTGGCCCTGCTTCAACCTAATTCTTATAACCTCGACGGACCAAAAGGTGCAACACTAATTGAAGGAAGAAGGCATCTCTCTTCTCGTCGAGTTGGATTAAAAAAGGAAAGAACAAGTGACATCGCGACATTTGTCGGAAATGGACACTGAAACACAGTCGCAAGAGCATGATTTCGGCGCTCCCCAATGGGTTGACATGGGAGGCGGATACGGCCAATCTCAACATCATTCGCCAATAAACGATTTCAATGGCTTCACCTATGGCTCTTCACCGGTCATGCCCGTGGAACCCTCTTATAGCATGTCGATTCCACAACCATACACGTCGCAGCAATTGCTACCTCTATCTACCCCGTCGCAATGGCCGAGCATGTTGACAACACAGTCAACCTTCCCTCCAGTTCCTCTTCCCCCAATGCCGATGTCCTCCATGCCTACGTTGCATCCTATCCATACAGCGCCAATAACTACCACAGCTCCTACGCCGCGACGGACTCTAACGGATAATGATCGACGACGGATGTGCATGTATCACGAAGAAAATCCGCATGTAAAGCAAACAGAGATTGGAGGTAAGGAATGGCTTCCCTGTATGCTAGAACAGATTTGTAGAAGGCATTACGCTGACTTTTCTAACTTGGGATAGCGATGTTTGGGGTGGAAAGAAGGTATATATATAAACCCCATTTGGCCTGGCTTTTTCCTGTGCCTGTTTACTTTGCTAACTCGTTTTTCCCAGCACCGTTTCCAAGGTTTTACGCCAAAAGGAAAAATATCTTTACCCTGACGATGGCAGCCGTTCACCGATAAAAAAGTCGAAAGGGAAGTTTCCGGACATTGAGAGGGCTTTGTCTAACTGGATCAGGAATCACCAGCGTCAGGGTGGTCAGTTAAATGATGAGATGATCAAAGAGAAGGCTATTTTCTTTGCAAGCACTGTTGGTGGCCCAGAAAACCACCAAAAGATATTGAACTCCAATTGGCTGGAAAAATTCAAACAGAAGAATTATTTACTGGGCTCGCAGTCTCGGAAGGGATCAATTGATACCATAAACGAGATTGAAAGTCCTGGAAATGGACAACCCAACGTATCTTTGTCGAATCAGCCTCCCAATGGGCTGTCCCCTTTATCACCCAGTGGAACAACAACTCCTTCACCTCTGTCGCCAAAACAGAAAGCTTCAAAGAAAGAGCTCTTTGATAGTGTCTTGCCGGAGTATGCCTCTGAATTCCGGCAGCACTCCCACTCGCAGAGTACAAATTCACTTGACAGAAAGCCCTCACTTTCTGCTAGTATAGTCAGTCCAGGCTCCATTGTTTTCTCTGAGAACCCTTTCAGTCCCGGAAATCAATCACATGTTCCGCAGGACTTGGGCAGCAATGCCAATCGACCAAGAAGCCAGACATTCCCAATTGCCGTTTCAGAACCAGGCTTAGTTGGCAACGGATCGACAGATCATGTGTCACCTAAGAATGCATTTCAGTCGTCCACATCTCCAAGTGCTGCCGATGAAGACCATGGAAATACTCGCCCATCATCAAGTGAATTATCCACAATCAAGAGAAACCGCAGCAACCCAGAGATCAAAACAAATTCCATGCAGCCCCCACCTCTACCTAATTCCACTACTGTCTCCCCCATATCTTCTCCCGGCTCTCCTACCCATGATGAGGCACGCCGTGCTCTTGCGTTGGTTTTGGACTATTTTAACAATCAACCGACTGGCCTGGTACCCCAAGACTTTGTGGCTATCGGAAAATTAATGGAAAAACTTGAGCTGGCCCAGACCCAGGCCGGCGGACTACACGGACTGCATCGTATTGACGAGCATGCTGACGGTCACCGAGTGAGCAAAAAGAGAAGCATTCACACGTTATGACTCGAACACGTGGTTAAATAATGTTTCTTTGAGCGCAGTCGTTATATGGTTTACAACCGAAGCTGTTGTCGGCCTTTCTGATATTTTATTTTGAGCTCAGCTGTTTTTGTTCAATATGCGTTGGATTTTGTCCCCTTTTTAATGCGGGATATCGCTCCAAAGAAAAAAAAAATCAAAACCAAAGAGGCCGGCACGTGATGGAATTCCCCAATCTACTATTATCAGGGAACTCATCCACGGGTTTTATTTTTTGGTAAGCCGCAGCGGCCGGTTCTGTGTTTTGATGATACATGCCCTGCATGACAACAAGTCACGACAACTCGCTGTGATACGGGAAAGAGCCGAAAAATTGGGAAGCCGTTGTGCGACCAGACGACGGCATCTCCTTGTCTTGGCGTCTCGAAACTCAACTTAGGTTTCGTGGCTCGGGCGGTATTCAGCTAATAATCGGCCCCAATTCCCGTCTCCGTCCGCCCACGCTAGGCGCTTGATGTCTCCCCCATATATTATTGTTTTTATTGTTATCTTGATTTTATTTTACTTCTCTATGGCTAGTTCTTATTTGCTCGGAGTTTACCTGTTGGACGTTTATACGGTTTTGTTTTTTTTTTATTTTTTTTTTTTTTGCTTTGTTATCATGTTCACCGGAATCATACTGTTGTCGGTGCATCGCCCAAGAAAGGATCCACACGGAACGAAACAGAAAGAAACAGTCAGTCCTGGAAGATGCAATCATAAGTTTTAAATATTTCAGCCGCAAGGTATTGTACTTGGCTTGATATTATTTGCTTGCGTTCCATTTATTTAACCCTTTCTAAAGGGGTTTCAAATATCCTTCATTTTTGCTTACTTGTTTTATATGTGTACTGTCTTTCATCCCTATATTCCTCTTCTCTTTCCTTGTTTTCTTCTCTTTCTTTCTCCCACAGTTTTGTTCGTTTTGCTTCGTGCCAGGAAATCTTAAATATATACCGCTCGCGCGGAAGGTGGTCGTGGGGATCGGTTCGAAAATGGCTATAAGAAATTTGGAAAAAACATTGGACCCCGGAATTTGGGAAAGGGTTGCTGGCATTTTTTGGGCATATGGCGATCTTTTGAAAGTTTTGGATTCTTTTCTTAACATTTATCGTTCTCCGGAATTTTTTATTTTTATTTTTATTTTTCTATTCATTCACCCAGTTTTATGGCCATTTTAGTTATTAACACTCAAATCCCCTATTTATTTCCTATCGCTTTCATCATTCCCATATTGGAAACACCCGCATGCGATCTTTACCCGATATGCACAACCACAGGCATCGTCAACAAGTCCCGAAGTGCCCTGACTGTTAACTTGTGTTCCTTATGTTTCCCCTAACCGTTCCATAGCGTCTCTGCTCTTCAGTTACTTATATATATCTATGTATATAGCCCTAAACATTTTCTTATTTATTTTACATTTTTATTTTGAAATTTGAAATTTCTCATTCTCTTTATTCTTTCCCCCCTTGAATGTTAGCAATTCGCCATTCAATATCCAATCCCCATCCCCATTCCTATAACCTTTTTCTTTGTCTTGGTTTTTGTACTACTCAATTCAGAGAACCCAGCCTGATCAGATAGCCAAAGAATTTTCAGTTGAGATTAACGTGTATGTAATGTACAAGTGGCTTGTCTCAGTTTATTCAACAGGTGGTTCCCGAAGTATGAAGAGGACAGGGACGTCATGTCACGAGCGACGTGTTTATGATTTTGCACCCTTCCGGTGATGCTATTCCTGGTGCTCCTCCCAGCTACCATTTTGTCACCCGATACGTTATATATTTCTAGGCGTTCTCCATTTTACAAGCCCACAATGTTAACATATCCAGTGTGTAAACAATGTACGCACAGGAGGCGAGGGAGATGAACAGTAACAAGCTAGGTATGTACTCATCGCGTACTCAAACGTACTGGACATCAATGTTATCATCGTAACAAACTCACTCCGCAAATAGATCCATAACTCTACGCGTGCTGGCGAGTCCATACAAACGGGCACATAGTGGAACAGAAGGAGGCGTTCATCCTCAACTTTCAATCTGAGCCAACAACAATAAAGATTGTATTTAGCGCCCTTTCGAAGAGCCAAACACAGGCAGGTTTTGTATCGTCTTGGTTAGGGAATTGTGTTGGATTTTTCGTCAAATCAAATCCATTCTCCCCCTTTTCCCGGCCCATCACATATCGTATTTTTCTTGCTCTTCATTTCAGCAAAATATGTGGCGGAAAGTAGGAAGGGCGGCTTGGACCATCAAACGGCGCGGGCCTTGAAATCCGGCGACTAGTAAAGGGAGCTATTTTATGCATGCAGCTCCACAATTTAACTCCGCACCGCACGGATACTGTTTAACGGAGGATAACAGCGAGTATCGTCGCATAACTCAGGGTTTGCAAAAATAGCACGAGAACTCAGTAAGGCTGAAGTAGACAGGTCACCAAAATGAGACATTGTCAGGTAGGCGGAAGAAATGAAAAAGGTGTGTAGAAAACCGAAAAGAAAAAAGAAAAAGGTAATTACTAGTAGCAAAACCATCAGAAATTTTGCAGAGTGAGTTGTAGCATGTACTACGGAGTACAGTTGAACATGTCGAGCTTTTACCGCCTAGCAGCCTCCTTTGAAACGTAAAGCAAGACCAAAATGAAACAGATAATATTTGGCATTGGGCTGAATTATTATTATTTTGTTTTGACAAAATATAAGCTAACAGAGGCGCCGTTTGAATTTTTTTTTTTCTCTACGGAGTATTCCCTACATTTTTCGGGCGCCAAAAAACGCCCATTTTTTTATGTATTAGAGAAAAACAAATGGACTAAGTACACGGCAGGTTCTGGCATCGAAAACCCCCAAAAATGGAATACCATTTTTTTGGGTGTCCCAGTGGGAATACAGTGGGATTTGCTTTCTTCTGCCTTTCTATTTAAAATCTGCTCTACGGAGTACTTTATTTGGCTTCGTTCCACAAACCCGGGGGATTGTGGAGGAAGCGGAATTAAAGTTAGGATTCGCAATGCAGGAGGACAGATATGGTCGGTGTTTTGAGGCTAGAGAGGGAATCGTCAATCCATGCATGAACATAGTACAGGAGGCTTACCGTTGATTAACTAGTAGGGATGGAAGCGAGGTAGGTATTTTCTCTGAGGCCATATCTTCGACATCAGTAGTTGTAAATATGCATCGCGCGAAATAAAAGTAGCTAAGCAAATAATGCATGTGGTGGCTTGCTGCGCAAACGTTTGGTGTGCGATTGTGCTAGAAAAGTATAGAGTATGAGATGATCTTCAAAACGGCTAACAAATGAATACGAAAAGAGCAAGGAGGGAAAAAGAGGACAAAGGAAAAAGAAATGAAGAAAGGGAGAAGAAACAAAGCAAAAGCAAAAATGAGGCAAGGGTGCTTAAACGCCTCGCACAGCCATTAGTTCGGCGACGCCAAGCTCGGAGAGTTCAGGGAGGAGCTTAACAAGCACAGCTTCGATGATGGAGTACATGAGGTGCTTATTACAATATTTATCTGAAAATACATCCAAGATATCATGTTCAATGGCTGAGAGGAGCGCTTCTTGTTCATCATGTTCTTCGTCAGCTTGGTCATCGCTGCCAATAATTACTTCATGTTCGGGTGGAGGGAACTCTGGTTTTTGCACGCGGGCGTCAACGGTGCTATCTTTACTCCTTTTATTCGCTAATGTATGGTGGGTGTTGGGAGTTGTAGAGTAACTAGAGGGGTCATGAGGGCTCTGTACAGGTTGGCATGTAGTAAAGATGTCCGCCGATTTGTGCGGATGAGATGGTGACCCGAGCTTGCTGTTGGATGAGCTTTTCAAGACATCATATTCGGCCACAGTATTTGGTGTCCTGCTTCTGCTGTGGCTAGTTGTATTGATGACGTTTGAAGATTCCAATTTTAATGATTTAGTTCCTGGAATTCTCGCTTTGGTAGTTGGAATACAAAAAATGGCCAATGCGACACTGAGTGGAATTAGGGAAAGTATACTAGCAGCGCATTCTCGTCTGATCAAATTTTCTTGGGTACTCGATAGTGTTTGAGATTGTGACCGAGTGTATAGGGTTACGGGCGATAGCGTTGAGGGGGGTGAAGTTGAAAGTGATATTCTCGTTCCTATCTTACTGTTATTAATCCCCGCCGGTTCAGCCTGAGGCACCGTCGAGCTTGTGGCGCTAACAGCCGAAATGTTGGCAAGCTGGCTGGGTTTGGTATTAAACGGAAAGAGAGTTGTTCGAATCGCAAGTAGAAGAACGGGAACGAATGTGGGGGTCAATAGACGCTTCTGGATCGTCTCGTGCAGGAACCTAGGAGGGGTCGAAAGAATATTGTCAGTGGGCGAGTAAGATGGGTTTCAAGGATCAGTCGGAACTAGGAAATAGAAAGGCCGTAGTAAAGTTTCATAAGCCAAAAGGAACAAAATTAAAAGCAAGTTAGCTTGTTGAAAAGAGGGGTTTGAACGAGGATCATCGCAAGGAAGAAATTGCGATAAAAATGGAGCTCGCCAGGCGAGCTCGAGCGACAAAATCCATCACGGCCGAGTGAAAAGGAAGGTAAAAGCTAAACTAAACGAGGGGGATGATAATGAGATAGTAAAATCATCACGAGCGCTTTTCTTGATGCAAAGCACGACGTCATTCGCATGTCGAAATGAGCAGGACTTGCAAGGAGAAAACTGCACTGCCATCTATGGCTGTTTGAAGCAAGCCAAGCCCCGATATCGCTGATCTAGCCCAGATCAGAACGTGCCAATTACCCGAAAATTTCGAATTGGTCATTGGCTGGCTAGGAGGGGAAGAGAGACATCCTGGAGGCGGTCGATTTCATTCTGGCCTGAAAATTTGCCTTGCAGATAAAGCAAGAGAGGATCATGTGGGGGGATAATGATGCGCAACCAGAATGATCCACCCTGGGTTGAGCTGCCGTATTTTTGCAGTCGCTGGTTGGCTGACTTCCGAAAAGAGATGGAGAAAATGATTGACCAATGACATTGCCCAACAAGGCGAAACTCGCCGTATTTTGAACGGACGGGAAGGGCCGGTCCCGATGAAGGAGGTAAAAAGGCAACTAACAAGTAGCGAATGGAGCATACGCCAAGGCGGTTAAGGACGACCACTTGCGAGGAGCAGCACATTTTGGCCGTGTCTGCTGATCCAATCCTGTTGGCTTTATCTGGCAGCGGTTGGAGGATGAGAAATATTGCACGGCCACTAGCCGAGTTGGGAGGTAAAGTACCGCCTTGCCAGAAAGAGACCGACAAAAACGGGCATAAAAGACCGCTAGGAAGCGTGAAATAAAATCAAATATTGTTGAGTGGTTCAGCAACAATACGGTAAAAACACGTCACGTAATGGCAAGGATGAAATGAAAAAGACAACCAAGGTAAAATACATCTGTAATATGTAACAGACAAGGACAGGGGACGGGTGAGGGTGACAGGGTACCCTGTGGCATGTTCGAAACGGCAACTCAAGGTCGGTGGTCAAACTGCAGCCAACTTTCGTCTTCAGGCAGAATGAGAAGCTCATTGGCCCAACGGCCACCACCTTCAGATCAAGTGACCGCAGGACCATGCACGCAATCACCAACAGAACCTCAACATCCCTTCATTGTGCTGCGATTGTCTGCCTGGGGTATTTAGCAGATGCAACTGCAACACCGCATGGTCCATCCTTTTTTTTTCTTTTTAGGGAAAAAAACTCCCAGGGATCCTAACACGGATGACGAACGATGAGAACGATGCCCTACCCGTCGATGCATATGACGCGCATGCGGATGGCATTGGATAAAGGCGATATGACGCAATGATGGGAAGGCCGCAATTCATTCTTGAAGGAATGGAGAAAAAAGCCGACGCGACATATGTAACTGCGGGAATAATACCAAACGAAAAACTATCTTTCGGGCTTACCTGTCAACTATCTCCCCCGTATCCCCAAACTTTCCTGGCCCTTCGACCATCGCGTGCTGGGCGAGAGCAAGGATCCCCCCGAGCCATGGCATTCGCCCAGAAACATTGACCAGTTGCGAAACCATGCCAAATATTCTATATTGGAGAACGGGTCGACGGAGGCTACCAGCGTTAGACAAGGATTGAGGTACGTAAGTAGGATTGATGAGTGTCGGCTGTGAAGAGGCAGACAGTAATCGATGTGAGGACCCGGGAGGCGAGGACAACGCTACTTGGAAAAGCCCAACCAATACAAATCGAATGGTCACAAATGTCAGATAGCAATATTGCAGTATTCTCCATAGCAACATTGATAAATTTGATTGGTTTGCACCTGACGAATCGCTGCGGCAAGAGCCATGTTTGGGGGCGAGAAGACCAAAGCTCTCCAGTCGGCTCCGTTGAACGCTCGTTGGAATGTGATCCGCCTTTTCGTTATTATGGCCGTCTTGTTTTACGGTTGTGATGAGCCGAGTAAGGATTTCCCATATAAATGCACCCTCGCTGGCCTTGTCGGAGACCAGCTCGCCCAGGATCATGTCCGCCAAAATATCGCCAACCAATGTCCTCAAGCAGACATTCTCCAGATCCTCGGTTGGGAGAAGCACAGCCAGAACCCCTTGGGCTAATAATTGGCGGTACACTGTCTCCCGTTTTTGTTGTTCTGCGATCGTCGTATTATCGGAGGGGTCCGGGACAGGGGAGAGCGCTGGATGTGGGTTCAAAGTATGATAAATTGTATGGAAGTAAGACGCAGGGCCGTTCAAGTGAGGTTGCTGGCAGGCGGTACGGTATGCTAGATTCCGTTGTCAGCCCAGCCAGCTCCGAAGTATCAATTTCATATGGTTTAGCCCAACTCTCACCAACAATATGTGCTTCTATCAGGGCGGGAATTTCATCCAAGACCAAAGCATCTACATCTATTTGACGGAGCCTTTGCTCGAGCGCACGGGTACAATGGGCAATAATTTGGATAACCTCATCGGTGAAAGAGTGGTCGGGGGTAATTTTAGAGTACCAGGTGTAGATGAACTCTTTGATTATGATCGCAATAAGAGCGTAAAGCTGTAGATCAACCTCGTTAGAACTCGTAAGAGGAGGAAGCAGCTCCTCTAGCGGCCGAGGAGTTCCCCGTTCCCGTTGGTCTGATCCATGACCATCGGGCTGAGGACAGAGAACACGGCGGATCAGCGATGCTGTGGCTTTTTTGTTGGCTACATCGGTTTGGCTGGTTGGAGTGATGGGCTTGCCTGTTTGGCGAGCTTGCGAAGGTGAGCGAGAAGTCGAAGGCGACTTAGAAGATGGCACAGCGAGCGTTTGCGATTTAGCTGCAAAGATTGTTGGTCCAAACTTAGAGGTAGAGGCTTGGTGAGGGCGTGTTGGTGCCTCGTTGTTGCTCATCTCCCGAGAGTTGTATGCGCGATTATAACAACCCGATAAGATTGTATCGAAGTCATGGATTGTCCGTCGATAGCCAGAGCGAGAGTCTCAATAACAGCAGGTGGTCAGGCTTGATTCGTAATCTGGTAGGTTTAGAAGAAAGGTGACATTACAGAGCGTGGTAGTCCGCTTTCTTCCTCTGCCAGCGGTGCTTCGTTGTTGAAGGAAATCATGCGGCTCTGGCGAAGTTCAGAACGGGCCTGGTTTTAAGGTTCTCGGCTAGACTCACGGCTAGTCCTTTTTTGCACTAGTGCATTTCTACTATCGATAAGGGTTGAATTAACGGCGAGGACGAGTGGCACAAACTGAACAAGGTGTCAGGTCAGTATCAGCGGCGCATTGCACATAATTTTACCATTATGGCGTATCAGACGCTTGGGTCTCTGTCGTATGAGAGACAGGTGACTCCACTTTGGCTGGATTGCGATCCAGGTGAGTACTAATTACCTGATTTATTTTATTCCACTGGAAAAAATGTAACTACGCAGTAGTACTATACAACAACAGCGCCTGACCACTGGCCTCTCATTCAGGTCATGATGTAAGTTCTCAAACTGCCGCCATAATTGATCGCATTCGGCAAAAAAAATTAGGATGGAGTTGAATCTAATAACGATGAAAAGGACGCCTTTGCCATTCTCTTAGCTGCCCATCATCCTTCCTTGAAGTTGTTGGGGATCAGTACTGTCCATGGAAACAGCTCCCTCCAAAATACCACCTTCAACGCCGGGAGCATCCTAGAAGCTATCGGGAGATCAGACATTCCTGTTTATCCGGGGGCAGCAAAACCATTCTGCAGAGCAGCTGTGCATGCTCCAGATATTCACGGTAAGCTTGAACATATTCTGTTGCTTTGACTCTGCATTATACTGTACCACATGTCAATTAGGCCCCTGACTAGAGTTATCCATTATCAGGCGTGTCTGGACTCGATGGGACAGATTTACTTCCTGCCCCAACGCGACCCCCTATGGAAAGTTCAAATGCGATCGTCGCAATGCGAGATGCGCTGTTGTCGCAGCCTAAAAACACTGCTTGGCTTGTGGCGACTGGAGCACTCACCAATGTCGGGCTTCTTTTCGCGACATATCCTGAAGTAGCCGAGCACGTTAGAGGTGTCAGCATTATGGGTGGTGCAATTGGTGGCGGGTTTTCGGATGCGCCCATTTGCAAGCGGGTAGGAGATAAGACCTGGGTTGGAAATATCACACAATGGGCAGAGTTTAATATATATGTTCGTAAACCGGCCCAAACCCTTCTTTCCCATGAAGCTTGAGAACCGAGTGAAGATTTCATTTATTTACTAATAGCCCATAAAATCCAGTGTGATCCCGAATCTGCACAATCTATTTTTTCGTCTCAAGTCCTGGCATCGAAAACAGTCTTAATACCACTAGACCTCACCCACCAAGTACTATGCACTCCGAAAGTGCAATCTCTCATTTTGCAGACTGAACCTCAACTAGCAGAGAACGGAAACGGCGTGAGCCGCCCCCCATCAGTCCTCCGCCAAATCCTCCACGCGCTGCTCATCTACTTTCGGAACACGTATGAAAATGTATTTGGCCTCGAAACTGGACCGCCCCTCCACGACCCCGTTGCCGTTGCCGTGTTATTGTCCAACCTGAACAGTATCAATGATGGAAGCAAGCACCTAGACTTTTTACGTTTCGATGACAGGGAAGGAGAGCGCTTCATTGTTGATGTTGTGACAGACGGCCAACATGGCTCAGGCCCAGAGCTTACAGGCAAGGTTGGTCGGACGCATGCGAGTCTCCTAGAACGCGGCAAGCCCGGTGTAACTATACCTCGTGGAGTCGACGTCGATGCTTTTTGGAATCTTGTGCTCGATTGTTTGCAGCGGGCGGATGATTGGAATGCTTCGCGGGCCATCAATCAGAACTAGGGATGGCTGGTTGGTGAAACATTTCGTACGTACATACGGAGTACGCCGTACATATATACAGGATTTAAAAGGTTTCTTGGCGCTGGGTATACTGTTTCCTGCTTCTGCTTTATGATCATGGTCGTTTACTGCCATCTATAGACTTATTTTATCGAGTTTATTTTCAAACAATAGTACATAGATAGATGAAATATAAAGAAATATGGCGTTGCTTTCAATGCTCATGCGCGACAAGGTCAAAGGGAGGCGAATGATTAGAGGAACATTTTGATAGATAATAATATGATGTACTCGTTGTGGACCCAGGGAACCGCTACCAGAAATGAGATTCCAATTCCGAACCCAGATCTATGCAAATCCTCTTGTTTGTTGTTTGACCTTGAGCTCATAAGCCTCACTTCTCCGTTCTATTGGCTTGAGATTTCTAGCTTCATGCCAATGGCAGCGCCAGGATGAACTCACCGATATGGGAAAGGGCTCTGAAGTTTTGTAAAAATCTCCTGTACATCAAGGTAGTCAATAGAAGTGCGAGGTATGAACAGACTTGACACCTCATTGTAAAAATTACTCGTCCACATTGCAATGAGAGTTTAATGTCTGATGATGAGGAACTGCAGACTTAGATTTAATAAATGGATACGTGAATTTCCTGAATATAACATTCCCAGATGCTTATATGAAGTAGTAGCTTTACATAAGAAGATCAATTGTTCTGGGTCATGAGAAAAACAGGAGAATGACCAATTGAGTCAAGGTTCTTCTTAGAACTTGATTGAATTTAAAAATTAAGTCAGAGCAGTGTAGCAATTTGCTTCAACTTGCTCATTTGAAAATATACTAGTAGTCTATTGTTTGGGCTCTGCTAGGGAACATGCTGATTTATGTATGAGAATAATAATACTGATGAATGAGAAGAGAAAATCACAGTAGATAATGACTTTATATAACAAGTGTAATTGAACAATTATTCACATCATGTTTCAATAAATGTCAACTTGTTACAGACACGTGCTAGTGAAGTGAATTTATTAGATCCCTTGATACCCGTATCCCGGGCTGCATTACTGGTTCGTTGTTAATCCTGGCTAGGTCGAGTCGGATTCGCTGCTGAGTGTTACAATGAGGAGTTTGTCAAGCTAGTATCTTCTCTCCTCTCCTATCCTACGTGAATATAAGCTTCCCGTAACACCCTTCTATCATCTATCGGATTACGCTTCCCGGTTTCTTCTCCGAATCATACTTGTGTGCTGCGACTTCCGTTAGACTTCCCTTCTTCTACTCAGCATCCAGCAGAAGGGGGAAACAAAAAAGCACGATGGGTAAAATTAGCAGCATTGAATATTTCCGCGTGCTCCCTCGGTGGCTGTTTGTGAAAGTTACTGATGAAGACGGAAATCATGGATGGGGTGAAAGCACACTGGAAGGTCATTCAGAAGCTGTTGAGGGGGCACTGAATGCGCTGTGTAAACGTTTTCAGGGCTATGAAGCCGAGTACGTGAAAAGGCCATCCACGAGACAGAGAAATGTTACATACTACCTTCAAACGCCTGACTGAACTGGCCCAGCGAAATCGAGCAAATCTGGCAAACAGCGTGGCGCCTCGGTTTCTACAGGGGCGGTGCTGTTTTCATGTCAGCTATATCAGGCATCGACATTGCGCTTTGGGATCTCAAAGGACGCCGGTTAGGTGTGCCCATCCATCAACTATTGGGAGGCAAGGTCCGCAACAAGGTCTCTGTCTATGCTTGGATTGGAGGTGATCGCCCCGCAGATGTTGAAGCCGCCGGCAAAGCTCGGTTAGCGCAAGGTTTCCGAGCCATAAAAATGAACGCAACAGAAGATGTGAACTGGCTTGACTCCCCCCGAGTTCTGGAGTCCAGCATCGAGCGGCTCAAAGTTGTGAAAGCCCTGGGACTTGACGCTGCTCTTGACTTCCATGGCCGTCTCCATAAACCAATGGCCAAGCAGCTAGCGAAACTAGTTGAGCCTTACCACCCCCTATTTATCGAGGAACCCCTCCTCTCAGAGCATCCAGAAGGAATCAAACACCTTTCTAACCAAGTTTCCACGCCAATTGCGTTGGGAGAACGGTTGTACAACCGATGGGACGTTAAGCGGTTTTTGGAAGATGCGAGCGTTGATGTCTTGCAACCAGATATCAGTCATTGCGGAGGCATTTCAGAAATACGGCGCATCGCCGCGATGGCAGAGGCGTACGATGTAGCGATTGCCCCACACTGTCCTCTGGGGCCCATTTCAATCGCCGCCAGTATGCAAATAGCCCTCACGATTCCAAATTTTGTCATTCAAGAAATGAGCCTGGGCATCCATTATAACACGGAGGCCGGTTCATATGATATTAACAACTACGTGACGGATCCTTTCGTTTTTGATGTTAAGGACGGGTATGTGGATGCACTGACAAAGCCTGGGTTGGGGATCGAAATTGACGAGGAGGAGGTCCGGCGTGTCGCAGTGATGGCAGAATCCTGGACCCCGAAGGAGTTCTATGGGGTTGATGGAGGTATTCGGGAGTGGTAATGCGATTTTCTTTTTGTCTCCCACTAGCTCACCTTATGTTTGCCGCGCATTTTACTTCATACTCGTTCCTTTCTTTATGCATGGCCGTCTCATTCACTAGGCGTATATGTCCCAAATAAACTCAACCGCTTGGATGCCACTTAGGCGTTGGGAGCGACATGCCGAAGTGAAATGGCGGATATCAACGCCCATTTCGAGTTGTTCTGACGCGAGGGGTTATGAATAAAATACAACTAACCACCGGTTGGTAACTCCTCCTACGTTTGATTAACCAGAAAGCCCAATATTCCACGGATCATATCGCCACAATGTCTTTGCAACAAAATTGAATGTCGTATTGTATCCATTTATGATCTTTCCGAAAACAAAGAAAAATGAGATAAAAATGGAGATTAAAAACCCACCTCTTCATCCTTAGCTTCATTTTCCCTTCTGGACGTTCAACCTTTCTCGTCAGCCCTTGAGTAGGCGCGCTCAGATAGTCCTAAAAGTTGAGTAAAGCGTAAAATGAGTGCCGCAGAATAAACACACTACTTTCAAGTGGGAAAGCAAACAAACATTGATATCTAACATTGTATACTAACAAGCTAGCCACCAGCGCAGGAACTAAGCTCCTGCCATGCTGCCCCAGAGTGACCTCGGTATCCCTATATTATGCGCACACTTTGTCAATACTCTACGTTAGCTATACTAATCTAGAGCATAAAAGAAAGGCCTCAATTATTGGAGATGGGCCGCTCATTTGGTCCATTCATGCCACGAAGCCGAAACGCCTAATCGAGATCACCAAGGGCTTCTGCAACAAACAACTGTGGGAAAATGTATTTTTCATTCCTAGCAGCAAAATGGAGACTATTTTAGCCTAAGATGCCGAAAGCAAGCAGTTCAAAATTGCCCCTGCGTCAGGACAAAATAATGCACGCCATGAGCTAGAAGCGGGAGATGGGAATGTCGATCGAATGCTTCTTTCAGTTCAAGCGGATAAGATGTCTTAGGGAGATTTAACGTGAGCTAGGTCGATAGTAGACCATGGGCCCCCAGACGACCAGTTACGCGACAAAGGGTGGGCAGCGTCAATAGATTGTGACGGTCAATGGGGCCCATCGTGGGACCGGGGGCAGCGGCCTTGGCGTTTTGGGGTGCAGCGTGTGGTTCCAGATATCAACTTTGGCGAACTTCCCAGAATAGTTTCATCTTGATGCTCTAAACAATATCCAAATGTGGTTGAAGACTTTTGTAATCGCCGATTTAGATAGGCTAAACCACTTCTGGGGCCTCATGCAATTACAAACGGCAACTAGCTCTGGACCAATTCTTCAACCCTCAAGCTATGGTCACAGCCTCATCACATTGAAGCTGTGTCATTGCTCATTCATATTCAAAGGCGGATGCCCAGAAGCGTCCTTGGTAACATGGCTCGTCATTTGGTCACGGGCAACTTCGTCGCAGGAAGGCATTCGAAAACCAAAAGCAATCCTGGCGCCTCTGCAGCAAGATGCTGGTAGCGAAGGAAAGGGTCGTACGGCAGAGTGATGATAGAGTTTTGAATTCGGACTTGTTTCCGTGGGGAGTCGCCACCTTTCGTGGGAAAGGGAGAACGGGCGGCACGGAGCTTGGTTCCAAGGTTCCATATCCGTGTAGCTACCGAGTCAGGTAGCTAGCTATAAACCCACAGGCAGGTTCTGGCTGTACGAAGTGTTGATAGCTTCCAGTTCCTTTCCAAGCCGGGGGCCAAAAATTGACCAAGCAAAGGAACGGGGGACCTGTGCCTGAATGTTTATAGGTACTGGCGCATCGATTGAATTAGGTGCCCTGTTGAAACGAGGGCGCACAGCGCACGGGCGGATGACTGGTTGGTGAAGTAAATACTGCTGCACAAAGGAGAGGCAGAGAAATATCAAGTGTGCAGGAAGACGTCCACAACGAAGGAAATCGTATTGTGGAGCCCGTCGTCGTGTTTCCTCACAGCGGCCTCGTCGCGCCGTTACTCATTGTCGCCATTGCACGTTCCCTAAGCAACTCCGATTTCTGCCAGAATTAGCTATTTATACATTACATTCCCGTTCCCTGGGGGGTTATTCCGCCCTGGATATCGCGGATATTTGTTGCGGGGGAATGAAAACATACGGCAGGTTGATAGATCTTAGTGTGTGGTTGATGGTTTGCTTTTTGTGTTATTTAAATATTACTATTTATATTATTATTTATATTATATTATACTATTTATTGGTCTGGGGTTTGCCAGCGGCAAACTTCCTCCGCCGCAAAGAACAACACCCTTTCCCCCTCCCTCCCTGGACATCCCCATCCTGCCAACATATTTACCTTTGCAATTTATCCACTCGATGTCATGCGATGATCTATCTTTCATTTCTTCTTGTTGAAACAAAGCCGTTGAGAGTAAAATATAGCCGCAAGACCTCATGTTCATACTTATAATTTACCTGACGAACTGCGCCCACTTTGCTCCCATATCCCCCCCCCCCATGTCCATGTCCATTTCAAGTTTAAATTAACTGATACCTTCTCTGTCTCTGACCATCGCCAAAGTGCCCAACACCCTTTAAATTCTCCGAGCTCTCCCCGTCTCTATCCATTTCTGTCCATTATCCCCAACAGCTTGACGGCGTCTCCGGGCCCGTCCTCGATCTCGCAGCCACCCTCATGAGTCTCCCTGAAGACGAAGTGAATGCCGATAACATAAGCTTTTTGCGATCGCGCAGACGTTCTTCTCTTGATTCATCCCCTGGCCGTGTTCGAAGTCGAAGGCGACAGTTGCAGTCCTTGGAGGATGAGTTGACCAGCGGTATGGATTCGAATGATCATAGACGGCCCCATTTGGCTGTTGGGGTAAATCGTCGCATCCCCATTGTTCGTCGCCGAGACGCTCTGAATGGGGTTTCAAACTACGACACCCGCTCTCGTCCGCCAAATTCTGTCTACGCATGGGCGCCAGGATCAGATTACGAAGAGGACGAAGATGCTAGCGTGGATCCCCCCAATCTTGTACAGGAAATGTGGGATGGTAGGTTACTAAGAACGAGACATACGGCACTGGGATCTCGGGGTGAAAGGCGGGAAGCTTCATCCACTTCACACCGTCGATGGGCGGGGGATCCCAATGGTGAATCATTTCAGCCTTCACGGTATGGGCGGAGTGATCTTGCTACCGCTACACTACTCCAATCTGTTCGTCGCCATCCGCGCTTCTCCTCCCGAACGCGCACACTACAAACCTACATCCTTGACCGGGAACGTGCTGGGCATGAATCAGAGGAAAGAGACTGGCAACCTTCCGCTACGACTCCCACCACGACTGCGAGCTCGACTACTTCCCCACCTACCCGCTCTTCCACCGTCAATCGCGGAGATATACCCAGGAATATAGGCGAATCGGAAGCTCGAGATATGTATGTCGAAGACCGATCGACGGTTGATCGTCTTGAAGAAACTATAAAATATCTAGATAGGGTGCGATTCTCCGACTCGTATAGTGAGAGCGTACAGGCTGCCACAGCGGGTGATTTCGTACAATATGAATATTTGCGTCGCAACGAGGATGATTTTATCCTTGACACCTCGTCAATAGGTAGCCCCGCGGATTCGTCGTGGTTAAAACCAGGGACAGTATTTGAAGGTTCGCAACATGCTACGAATCAGTGCTCCAGCTCAGCGATGTTTCATCATCGGCGACCGCGATCACACCAAATCGATGATCCTGTCATTCTCAATGGAACCGAAGTCGATCGCATCAACGTATACACAAACTCTGACCCCCGCAGCTACGGAATGGACGCCTCACACGAGTTTGGAAATGGAGGCCCTATGGGAACCATGAACAGCAACAGTAGACATGAACACTGGCCTGTTAAGGTTACGATACATAATGTTGATTTTAGCACCATGACTCTTTCAGGGACGATGGAGGCATATAACATCCCTGATAAAACATCCAATAGCCAAGGAGCGCATATAACCACCTTCCTGGAGGGTGAAATCATCGATTTCAACCTGCACTCGCTGGAGACGAAGAATTTCAAAGCAAGTGCGGAAATTGACAGTCTGTACTGGCGTGAGCTTGAGCCGTTTAAGGACCTGTCTTATGATGAGATCGTGAGGAGCCTTGTAAGTAAGAAATGGGTGACAGAGAGGCTAGCGAAGGGGTGGATCTTAATGCGCTGGAAAGGTTGGTTTTAGCCCCGTTCCCCTCTTCCCAAGTGTTGTCTTCTTATCTACCGTTTGCTAACTCTACCTGCACTAGAACGCTGTTTTATTACCCCGTCGCACTCCCGTCAAGGACTCACCATATCCGGCTTCTATTATATTTCCGTTCGTCGCGAGGACGGTCATATCGAGGGCATGTATTATGACCCTGGTAGTTCACCATATCAACACCTCTCACTCAATCCACAAATGAGAGAGAAAATGGTTTTTCCTGCCTATGGTTTCCGCTGAGTTATTTTACTGATTGCTTGTTTGATTGATCAAACTACGATCGATTTACATCGATGAACTCAGTTGGATAAAGGCTACCACTGCTCTCCTCAAATTATTTTATATTTTGTTCCGAAGCCGCTCAAATCTGAACTCCAGTGGAATGTCGGCGGCCCCGTGCCTTGATAACTAGGTATATAATGCAATATATATCTGCCCAATTTCGGGTTTGTTTTGGCTTTTTGTGTTCTTTACCTTTTTATCGTTCCCTCCGCATTGTGGAGTGATCGGATGGATCATAATAGTAGCGCAATGACCGCAATTGCCCCCCTTTTATTTATTCGTTGATTGGCTTTTTGCATGATATAATTCTAGAAACGACAACGGAAGCCTGGAAAGTCGGTTTCTTTCGTTTCCTTTTTATTGTTGCTTTATCCATCCGCGTCCAACTTTTGAAATTGAACATTTATTATGATTTGACTGCCTTGCCGCTCTATGTTTTTCTTTTTACGGTTTTGTTTCTATTGGCATGGAGTAGAGGGAGAGGGTATATTCCCCCCTACTTCTGGACGTCGACAACGGTAGACGTAGTTGCAGCCTCTGAATTCATTAAATTTACTCAAAGCCGCACCTTATTCAACATTCATTTTTTCTCTTTCTCTCTTATGTAGCCCACTTTCGCAGTGAAAATCAGTAAACTCTCTTACTAGGGAAACTGTACGAGTTACGATGTCAAGATGGGCCATAGAATGAACAAGCGAGTACACGAGTAAACCCAGTTTATGTATAAAGCGAGTTAATAATTGATTAGTGCTGTGAAAAGCAGAGGAACTACGCCCACAAACGTTACTAACTAATTTCCTCCTGGAAGGGTGACTTGAGCCGGGATCTCGGTCATGCCTCGAAACCAAAAGTAGTATAATGGGTGATTCATAGATATCCGCTGGTTCCTTCAACAAGAACTCCGTCATAACTCGCATATATACATTGCAGCATTATATTTTATATCTCCCACCAATCCATCCTTCTTGAGACCCCGATTGTCTTAAATTTGTTCGGGTTGTCTATTGCTCGGTCTGGAAGTAGTTGAGGAGAACGGAGCGCTCCTGAGACTCTTCACCCCAGTCACGGAGGACAACGCAAGAGCAATTAACGACCTTGCGGGGGTTGCCCTCACGGTCAAGAACGCCTGTTAAGTGAGAAAGAAAAAATTAGATTAGGCCCATGTTTGTCAAACGGATGTCAATAAAAAAAATTAAAAATTAAAAATTAAAAATTAAAGAAAATGACATACAAAGTCCAACCCACTCGCCCAGCATCTTCCCATCAGGAACCTTGATGAGCGGGATCTTATGCTCCGAGCAGAGCGCAATGACGAGCTTCTTGTAGGCGTCTTCTTCGCAGCTCTCGTTGAGAACGCACATGTGCGCCTGGCGGCGGTCGAGTGCCTTGGACGCCTCGCGCAGGCCACGAGCAAGACCATCGTGGATCAATGCGATCTTGAGGACACCCTTGAGAGCGTCTAGGACGGACATGGAGCTGCCGGCGGTGGTGTCAGCGGATACCTCGACCTCATCGGCGGTGCCGACAGGCGGGTTGGAAGCGGTCTCTTCTCCGTCCGACTATTTGATTTTTGCAATGTGTTAGTAGGCTTTGTTTTCATTTTGGTTTTCCTTTGTTGAGTGGCTCAATTGATGAGATGTGTTGCGATTTCTTGTACGGAGCAAATTGGAAGGTTTGGGGACTGAGAGTCAAACTGTAGGCGGGGAGTGGGAAGTAGCAGTACATACCATTTTGATATAGGAATATCGATTGGTATCGTTTCCAAATGTCGGATTATCCTCAAAGAGGTCAGTTGTAGCAAAAAGAGCGTTCTTCTTGAAGTTGAGGTCGAGAATTGGCGTTGGTGGAATGATTTTTGCCCAAAAATGCCAAATTTAAGCCTCGCCTATTTTGGTGTGCCCTATATGCTTACATAAGCAATTTTATTTTCTGCCCGCAACGAATCCGTTACGGAGTAAAAGAAGGAACCTTAATACTCTGCACTCTGTAGTTATGTATGGACATGAATCCAGTAGCGGACTGCCGAATTCAAATAGTATATATAAGGGGTGCTGTTATAGCTGGTAATGAACACACTCCGTTTCGAGAATAAATAAAGTCAAACAAATCCATCACAAAACAACATACAGAAAGCCTCGCCAACCCAATGTTACCTGCCTCTAACTAAAAAAAAAAAAAAAGAAAAAAAAAAGAAAAGAAAAAGGAGAAAAAGAAATCCAAAAAAAAGAAACCACGAAAAAAGAGATGCAAATCCTGAATTTATCCCACATATGG
>LGUA01000156.1:0-28498 GCA_001660665.1 Emergomyces africanus
GTATTCAGCTGTGCAGAGATTTCCGCGATGTCTCAAACAGATCGGAAATTTTGTTTAGAGCTTAATTAATATACTTTTGAAAAATGCTGAAGATTTATATAAAATTTCTTAAAAATTATTACTTCTCTTACAGAGCTTATCAAGAAGAATATAGAATTCAATTGATCAGAGAAAATAAATCAAGTATTTGAGTTACTTAAAAAGATATTCACTTTTATATCAGTGTTACTACAGTTCTTCTCTAATCATGAGACAGTTATTAAGACAGACTTCTCTGATTATATCACAGAAGAAGTACTCTTTCAATATAATAATAATGAATTACTGAAGTCATATGTCTTCTTCTCTAGAAAGAATTCACTCATTGAATACAATTATAAGATTCATGATAAGAAACTTCTTACTGTGATCAGATATTTAGAAGAATGAAACTCTCAGCTGAGAAGCATAGACAGATTTAAGATTATCACTGATCACAAAAATCTGAAGTATTTTATAATCTCACAGAGACTTTTTAAACAATAGATATATTAAACTTAATTTCTGAGTTACTTTGACTTTGAGTTGATCTATCAGTCTGATAAAGACAATGCTACTACAGATACTCTATCTCATCAGAATCAGAATCTGTCTAAAGAATAAAATAACAAGAGACATATTTATAGAGAATTTCAGATACTGCAATCAATCAAATATTTCTTGATAATTAATAGAAAAAATTTGAGAAAGTCTTCTTCAGATATTCTTCTAGTTCTATAAGAACTGCAGTCAATCAACATTATATTAATTGTAATCTCAACTCTATTCACAGAAGTACACACTCTCATCAAAGAATGAGCATAGACTAAGAAAAATGATAGTACACTCAGAGAGTTGAAATAGACTATTCAAGATAATTCATAGAAGTTTCTTTCACAACCTTCAATATTGAATTGGGGAATGGGGAAGCATCGATTTACAACGACTTTGATATCACGTACGTCAATCCCCCGCGCAGCCCCCCACCTTAATAAACCCCTCCTGCCTAACAACAGACAGAGGTGTTTTATTACACCTGAGACATTGACGGGCGGGTGCGTCGGCCAGGACGTGGGCCACGCAGATCAACCATCGAGCCTCGCATAGCAAGCCCAGAGATGACCGTCGTTGCCACGAAAGTAGCCCACAGGAACCAAAGGAAGGCTGTAACTGCCTGTGCCTCACGGCAACGCTTTTCTTGGTTCGGGCCATCCCTAGTTATAGAGTTCGTTGAGGTGTAGACCTACACAAAAAACAAAAAAACAAAAAAAACAAAACAAGTTTAGCTTTTGTCAGTATGGAGTATCTTTTCTTTTCTCTCTCCCAACTTCTTTTTGTTTTCTTGCACGTACCTTGTTGCTACAGTCGCGCGCACGCAGCTTCGACGGCAGGGCAATCGCACCACAGAAAATGAAGATGGCATTCAGTAGGTCGATAAGGAACACGAGGACTGGGTGGACTATGAACGCCTCGCTGATGCCAGCAGCAAATAGGTAGATCAGTGTCAGCATTGTAAATGCCGACACGAAGAGAATGTAGTTAACCGTGGCCGCGCTGCCGTGAAATGCTTCCGATATCATGTTGCCGATGAGTGCCATGATAATGACAGTCAAGATAAGCTATATCGATGAATAAAATTTCTTTCAGTTATCATATTTTTCCCCTTCACTATCTCCCCTCCCCCTATATCTCCCGGCTTTCCAATGTGCCAACAAAAAAAAAAAAGATCAAGGATTGTGCGGTGGGACAGTTGAGATTGCATACCTGGATGCCCCGAAGGGCTAGGTTGACCGTTCTCAATGCCATTTTGGTGGTATTCGTTTTGCACGCGCTAAACTATCTAGATGGCGAATATTGTATTTGAGTGTGATATAGTACAGTGATGATCAAATGCTGCAACTTGTAGTTCAATGTATGTAGGTTCGAAGCTGAGGATACAACTGGTAGCTGCTTGGGATGAATACAGGATGTGTCTGAATATGGAGAATCACGGATTGAAAGGAGGAAGAAACCATATCAGGGGGTGAGAAATATGCAGAAGGGGCTTACTCGGAGAGGAGATGAAGGAAACATTCGGACTGCGCGGCAAGCAAAACATGACCTACGTCATATAACTTTCTTTTGAAGCATTCAACGAGAAGTTGGGTTTTTGGCATTTTTGTGTTTTTCCAGTAATTTGAATTAGTTCTTTCTTTTTCATGCTATATGCGTATCCGATCTAGACGGTCTAGATATACCATACACCGCCAGTTTGGCATTTCAGCTGTTCAAAGCTGGCTGCAGTGGAACAATATCGTTGTAGGCTGTTGATGTTGATCGTAGCTCATATATCAACCCAGAACCTTGTCAAAAGAAATGTGCTGCATGTTTCAACTTCTCCTAGGAGTGCAGAAAGGGAAGGCATTGGCGCGTAGACACCCCCCATCCCCAATCTCTCAGGTTTAGCAAAAGTACATACTTTGGTTGAAGAAGCCAAATTGCGTTGGACAAAAAACCTGTTTAGGGAACATCCGCCGTCGCTGTCATCTCATTTTGCCGCTGAACAAGGCCAAAAAATGTTGCCGCATACCTAGCATAAGCACAAAATAAACTTCTAACACAAAGTCATCCTCATTTGACCCATCCTATGATAGTTGATACAAGTAACAGCGATGATATAAAGATGATGTAATGCTCCGTCATCCTAATTGTAAAAGGAAGTTTGTTGGCCTTTGCGCAAGGCGCCGGAACCAAAGGTTGAAGTTCTTGGTTAGGGTTACGGCAACCACGTGGTTGATGATTAGCCATCCATTATAAAATACTATATTTATATATACTACGGACTATTTGCGCGCATCTTAAAAATTAGGAGGCATTCATGATTCTGAGCTATTTGTCTCCATCACTGTCAGCCATGTCCAATTATTCGTCTTTGGGACTAAGGTTTTTGGGTTTTCGTTTCAGGTACAGAAACTAACCTGCGGCCTTGTACTACATTCCTGCGAAATGCAGAGAGGCATATTTAGAGAGCCATTGAGAGAGAAACAATAGAGGTTGGCCTGAATATTATGAGTAACAACAGAAGGAAAAGGAAAAGGAAAAGAATAAAAGGAAGCATTTAGGGTAGAGTTTGACAGGTTTTACATCAATTGGCAGATTTTGGCAGCGCAGTTTGTACGGAGTAGGTACCATGTACTTACTGCCACTCCCTTTAATAAGCGTGTTTCAGTGTACCCAATACTGCCCCTCCGCCCTGTTTATTGGCTGCCAACTGTCTCTCCCTACCTCCTCCTTCTATTTTTCTGCCCCCAACCTGGCTTCTCCCAACCCCCGAATGCCAACTTCGACGTCAACAACTCAACGCCAACTCCAACCTTTTCCTTTCTTTCTTTTTCTTTTTTTTTTGAATCAACCATCCTCTTACGACTGTTCCGCTGACCTCTTCTTGCTGTATATCAAGGGCAATCTGGAGTCTTCTCTTCCTCCACACATCCTCCCCAATCCCTTCGTGTCTTTCCTTTGGCCTAGACCCCCTTCTCGTACTCTCCTGCGTCCGCGCCTCTCTAGGCCACTTTGTGAAGCCGGCGTCTGCTTGTTATCCTCTCCCCGCGCGTGCGTTTGACGATCAGCTTGCCAGATAAGGCTGTGTTTCTATGGTTTGCCATTTTTGTCTGGCTGGGAATCACTATTCATCTGCTTTTGATTTGTTGATGATTGACAAAACCAACCTCCTCCTCTGGATGACCCTTTTAAATAAATTCCTGCTGAGTCGTTAAATATTTACCCTCTCTCCCTCGCCCGCCATGTCGTAAGTATTATTACCTGCTCATAATTTTATTTGTTTAGTTATATTATATTTTACTTTATATTTTAGATTTTCCTCATGGCAGACGCCTGGCTAATGTATCCCAGTTTCGGCTCGGCATTCCGCTCCTTCTGGCATACGATGACCTCTAATGACAGACACGCCTCTCACGATTCTCCCTATCGAACTGGCCAACACGTTCCCCTCAGCCAAAACCGGAATGCTCCCCTCACCTCCGTGGCTACAAGCGCTGTCGAATCTCGTGCAGATCTGACCTCCTTCGAAGACGGGCCTGCGATACAGTCCTCGAGTCCAGGATGGTCAGGTTCGCAAGCAGGAGTGACCTCTCCCGTTAGACCCTACTCGCCTGGCATGAGGTCATTATCGTCCCAACAGAGAAGGTCAAACGAGCTCAATAGCCCTGATGGTGTTACTGCTGCAGAAATACAAATGCAGAGCTTCCATGACGGCGCCCCGCCTCCTCCGCCAGTTTCACATTCTTGGAGAAAGATCGATCGATGGGCAGAAAATAACTACGAGGAACTTTACGATCAACTGTGTGAAGGATGTTCACAGAATGATGTAAATGAACTAGAACATGAATTGGATTGCACTCTTCCCCTCGAGGTTCGTGAATCCCTACAAATTCACGACGGACAAGAACGTGGCGGGACACCAACGGGTATTATCTTTGGCTGCATGCTGCTCGACTGTGAGGAAATCGTCCAAGAATGGAAAAATTGGAGGACCGTGAACGAAGAATTCCTCAGTACATCTTCATTCTCCCCACCTCAACAACCATCCATAAAAGCCTTTGGCGGAAGCTCCGTCGCTTCCTCCTCATCCGCACCTACTCCACCACCACCTCAAATAGGCTCAAACCCGTTATGGAGACAGGAATTGTTGGATAAACAGGACTCCCAGCCGCCAAAGGCCATTCAGAAAGCATATGCCCACCCCAGCTGGATCCCTCTTGCTCGTGACTGGGGCGGAAACAACATTGCGATCGATTTAGCGCCAGGACCAGCGGGAAAATGGGGTCAGGTTATTATATTTGGCCGTGACTACGATTGCAAATACGTGGTTGCGAGATCGTGGGCTGCCTTTCTCGCCATTGTTGCCGAGGATCTATGTTCCCCAAAATCTTTCGTGGACGACGAGTCAGGGGAGCTCAAGCTGAAACAATTCAAGCAGCCAGGTGTGGAGCCCCCGTACCTCGAAATCTTACGTTGGCGCGCAGACCAAAAGTATGGCCGGAGACCACCGAGGAGAAAGTCAACGAACGGACTTGGGGTCAATACTGGAGTGAACGGAAACCGAGATTCCCCCTACGGAAGCCCAACAACCGCCAACGGAGACGAACGCGGACGTTCTCCCCATCGATTCCCTAGTCGAGGGCCAAATGCAAGCCCAAAGACGCCATTTGGAGTCTCGAGCCCTCTTGCCAGAGTAACAGAGGAGACAACGTCGCCAGCCGTTTCAAGCCCCAGTGGTGGTAACAAGATAGGTGGGCCTGCTTCGTTAAATGCCGATACGGCCAAGAAACAAGATAGCCCTGTAGACGCTGTCTCGTCCAGCACAGCCACAACTACAACTACAACCACAACCACAACCAACAACACAACGGCGTCGACGACAACGGACACCTCCAAAACCGATGTTGCCACTAATGACCCCGCACAAACAGATCCTTCCCCAACACCGTCGAAAGAGAAAGAAAAGGACAAGCGCAAAAGTGACCTGACAACTCCACGCTCATCCACTGGACTGGACGCTGATGCTCTAGAAGGGATGAAGAATATTGCTATCTAAATATAACGCCACGGCAACTAGCAGCTCGCCTGGTTTTTTCTTTTTTTCGTTTTTTCTTTTTTTTTTTTCCCGTCTCCATCCTCCTTGCTTGAGTTTCCCGAATTTCGTTTCTCTTGCTCCACTCCTCCTCCTCCTCCTCCTCCCGCCAACTATTCGCATTAAATAATAGAAGTAATTGCGGGGAGCTAGGCCTGGCGGGAGCTGCTTGTTCAATAGGTTGGTTGGTCGGTTGGTTGGTTGGTTACTTGTGTGATGTGTATAGTTTGTTTGTTTGTTTTTTTTTTTTTTCTTTACTTCTCATTTTTATTCTTGTCTGAATGGAGCAGGTTACGAACAGTTCTATTTTTTCCCCTCAAGGCCTACTATTCTAATCATGCATCACCGTTCCTGTACTGGTTTTATTTGTGTGCTGGCTTCTTTTTTATAAGCTCATACCTCCCCTGTCTGTGCTCTTTTGCTTTAATCTTGCTTTTTCTCTTTGTATCTTCTCTTCTCTTCTCTTTTCCGTTTTTTTATTCTTTCCAAACTACTACTCATGGAGCAGTCGATTAACGGCCTGTGTGCCCCTCCTGTATAAAACAGACTTGTTTACTTTTCCTTCTTCTCTCTTTACCTGCTATACTTTCTCATCAATTGCTCTGTTGCCATTGTTGATTGTTCCCTTTGATTCCTATGTTGTTGTTGTTTCTTTTTTTTTCGACTTTTTTCTCTGATCTCATTCCAAAGCATGCCCTCACGTTTTTACCAAACAGAGCAATTCATTACCTGTTTTTTTTTTTTTTTAAACTCGGCTCTTTGTTCATATATTTATATAATTGTAAAACCCCTGGCTTCTTCTTTCTTTCTTTTTCCCTTCAAACTCTTGCCCTCTAGTTTTTTGGTTTGTTTTTAGCAAAAATTTAATCATCGCACATTTGTGTGTTCCTTTTTTTTCTCTTTCTGTCATTCATTTTCAAACCCTTCCAGTGTGTCCAGGGTTTCTCCTCCGGGTATAATTGTAAATATATCATTAGATGGTTCCTCGCCGTGTTTTACCGCATATTAATCAGTTATCATATGTATTCACTTTTTATTTTCTTCTTGTCTCCTCCGTTTTCTCTAAATTCTTATTAAAATATCTCTACTTCTTTTTTATATGAAGGCATATTAAGACATTAGATGTTCTGCTGCCTTTACAGGTATAATGTTGTTGTGTATTTTCTCCTTATGTTTTCGGTAGGTTGTCCTGGTTCATCACTCACTTCATATAAAAGTGTATACGTGTATGGTAAAATCAACTTAGCCTTCCCTCAATATTTTATGCTTGCCAGCTTTTTATATGATGGAAACCAACTGCACGTTTTATACATTGAGGCATCTAAGTTTCGCACATGTGTGCCGTACAAGTAGGCATTTTCATTTATTCAATACTACGTACCTCCAAAGCACATATGTTGTCCTAAATCACTGAGCACGCCGGGTATCTATTCTAGTTCGTCTAGATTTAGCATTGATTCCTTTTATATTCAGGGTAACATAACAATTAATCTCCCTTTCCCCATGCTCCCTCGTGTTCCTCTTTTTGGGTGTTCTGATCTAGCCAGCATAAAAAAATGAAGCCTCTTCGTTCAAAATACAAGACGACAGGTAGCTGGAAAGATAGCGGAGGGACGATGGAAAGATGTGCCAGTGAAGCAGTATATCATATCCCGCCAGGTCGACACATAGCACAGTAATTGGCTCGAAAGTAGCAAAGCGTATTTGGCGGGAAATATCAAAAAAATGATGCCACGGACGTTTCCTTTACATTTAAAGAAAAACCCGGGTGGTTGTGGTTCATCCCGGGAGATTGATCAACAACCCGTGAATCTGTGCTTTTCAAATCATCATTGCATGGAAGTTTAGACACTCATCATGCCTGAGACGATCATGTCACTTCAATCCAATCCCCACACCGGCACACATACAAGCGTACCCCTCAAATCCCCCCCGCTCCCCAATAAATGCACAAACAATCACTTCAATCCCAATCCTCATCGTCCTCTGCTCCCTGGTTTTTCCTAATCGCACCCCTGATTCCCCTCCCACCCTTTTTCCTCCTAACTTCCTCCTCCCCCTCCCCGTCAACATCACTGCCCACCTCATCCTCCTCCCCAATCCTGCTCTTAACCAAACACCGCCTCGCCAGCAACCTCCTCTCCAACTCCCTCGTCCGAAACTCCTCATCGGCATCTTGCCCACCATACCCAAGCCCCTCAAAGCCCACAATACGCTCCACACCCACCCCGTCTACAAAGCCGATGACGCAGGGTAGCACTTTGACCTTCAACTTCTCCACGACGAACGGCACCGTGCGCACATCCACGCTCGCGAACCGGGTCTCGTGATGCAGTGCTGCGAGGGCGTGGATGTGTTTGTCCATCACGGCGCAGCGCGCGAAGTCTGGATGCGAGAAGTGGACGACGCAGCGGGGGTGGCGGGTTGTGAGGTCAAGGAGGGTTTGGTCGGTTGATAGTGTGGGGACGAGAGTGTTTTGAAGGGTTGCCGCGTTGTTGCTGTTGCTGTTGTTGGAGTTGGGGTTGGGGTTTATTTGCTGTTGCTGCTGCTGCTGCTGGGCGAGGGCAGCTAGCTCTGACTGTAGTTGTTCGATGCGCTGGGCTTTGTAAGAAGGGTTATCTTCTTCTCTTTCGAGGGCGGCGAAAAGGTCATCTTTATCATCGTCGTCGTCGTCGCCGGGGTCATTGTTGCGGGGTGCCATGGTGGGGGAGGGGGTGTTTTTTTCTTATTCGTGGTTCAACAGGTAGGTCACTTCGAGGGTTTGTAACTAGGAGACGGAAAAGTAGGCATATCTTAAGATGATGTTCAATATGTGAAACTAAATAAAGTTGGAGTGTACTGTAAAATGAAGCTGGGGGATGGAATTAACTATTATTTATGTCTAGTGGTGGATTTACGGAGTAGCTTATCGTCAATTAAGTTAAGTTTAGGGTCAATCGTGCTCGGGAACGAACCTTGGTAAGGAATTCACAGGAAAGCTAGTTTAAGTATAGTAGTAATCTAATGAGCCTCTCTATTCTTGTAGTGTTAAGTCGTGAAGAAATGCGCTGCCTGGAAATTGATAGAAGTACATATATACTGTACTGCGCATACTGTGTATGTACAATTCCGCCCCTCCCCCTGCCTCTCAGGTATTCAGTGTTTTTTTTTGGCCCGTCTCGAGATCACCGCCTTCTCTACTGATCCAACCATGCCCACACCTCCTGCTGGACGTGCTGCAAAATGCAGATATTCCTGGCTGTGCTGCTGTGCTCCTGTGCTGTAGGTGAACCTGCGTTGAGTTACTACAATGCTCCATGCAAAATACATGTTAGTTCCATCAAATATTGCTGACCAGGCACTCTTTGCCCCTTGATTAATTCATTTCCTGACACATTCCGTTATAACTGGACCTTTGAGCTTTGTATGCCTGCAAGGCTATTTCGATGCTGCAGCCATCGATGAGAAGACCCCTCCTCGAAAGAGCAGACATAATTGATCACAATATTTACACACCGAATACAAATGAGGTTTCCCGCATTTTCGGTTCCTTCTTGGAGAACGCTTCTGTATCGTCCTCGTCACTGATCAAGGCTATCACCCAGACCCTCTACCCAACAATATTGTCTCGCTCCAAGAGCACCAGCAAAGTGAGAGGGAATATAACAAGAAGATACTCGATTGTGCGCCAGCGAAATAGGTTTCTGCTTTGCCACTACCAAGATTCACCCCGCTACTCATGGGCTTTTGTCGCACATACATTGACACCCAAGATACCACGATAATCGCTTGCAGAGCTCCTCATCGACGGGATGACCACTGATGAAGAATGGCGTCGCGTTCACTTCCACGCTGATGCCCAAAGCGACCCAGCTTGATGTTGCCTTCCGGCTAGTGAAGGGTAAACTCTCCCGGATTGCAGATTTCTCATCGAGCAAGGTGACGCGTATGGTAGTTAATAATGAGGAAAAAGGTTCGAAAAATTCCGGTTTTCTCATGAATCGGTGGCTATTATATCTGTAAGAGGGTAGGTCGTGTTTGCGAAGCGGCCAATTATGGAGCGGTCGTCCCCCCCCAGGAACTCTCTAAATGCTCATTTCATGAGGTGAATGAAGGTCATGGGAATGAGGGGACTTTGATGATTTCAATTCGGAAAAGTAAAAACGCGTGCTTTCCATGTGTGTTCGCTTGCCCAAACTAAAATAGACGTTGAATGCAGAGCCTTTCTTTCTTGTTTGGTATTTCGTGAATCAAAGCTGTCGTATCTTCCAATTCTTCGTCTTCATTGTATTTTCTCTACCGTGCATGCCCCTAGCTTTATATAAAATAACATATTTAGTCCTCAGTTCTCTGTAGCCTTTGAGTCCATGTTTACCCCCGTTCTCGTCTTTTCGAGGATAGAGAACAAAAAAAAAATCCACCTGATTTGATGGTAACAGTACTATTAAATATTAGTGACTGCGGTCCAAGCACTTGACAGCTGTCATGGAAGGTTCCGACGTCCGCATTTGATCAACAGCAGCGACATCCAGAATACATGGTGCGTGATATTTTGGGACTAAAACTTGCTTGTTGAGAATTTTAGGGGAAGAATAAACAAAGAAAGCTCTGTAAGGCGTGCGAAGCATCGACATTGGTTGGTTTAAAGAATTTCTTTTTAGAAGGTTTCAGCCACAAAATGAGGCTGAAGGCAAGGTTTTAAAATACACAGGTATGACAGTACAGTACTCCGTACTCCGTACTCAGTATGGAGTAACGTTTTACAGGCCTTTTTTATTAGCGCTTTTTCTCTCTCTCTCTCTCCTCCTCCGCTGTCTCACTTTCTATCCCAGTCAAACCTCCGCCCATCAGGCTCATTCCACTCACTTATCGCCTATCCTGAGCGTCTCTTTTCCTCGCCAGGATTTCTACTTTTTTTCTTCTCTTCTCTGAGCCTGTCTATTTTTTTATTTTTTGTGTGGCACTTTTCTGGTGCTCTCCGCTTCATTTGCAAATACAGGTCGATCGGTCGGCCCCCTTTTTTAATTTATAGCCCTTGACTGATCAAGCATAACATAACCCGAAAGGCCAACTTTTCGCATTCCTGACCCTTTCTCTGCACAATTAATGCAAAATGCCGGACGATAAGAAGAACGATAACTATGTCGTCGATATGGACAAATTGGATACCAATAACAAACGATTCGATGCTCCGCCGCCACCACAACCCCGGCTCCCTTCATCATCCCGCTCCTACACACACAGCTCCGCTCTCCCTATTTTTTGCTACTGTTGTTCCTCAATTTTGATGACAGTTACAAATAAATATGTATTGTCAGGGACTTCATTTAACTTGAACTTCTTTCTTCTGTGTGTCCAGGTACGTCGAACCCTCTCCCCGTTTTTCTCTTACCTTTTTCCTTCATCTTGGTTTTCCCTCTCGCGGCTTTTGTCCGACTGACAGATATATGTATATCCCATATATAGTCCGTAGTTTGCGTCGTTGCTATTCAAACGTGCAAGTCTTTGAAGATCATCACCTACCGTGATTTTAATATAGATGAGGCAAAGAAATGTAAGCTTGCCCTTAATAAAATCCGTTTTCTCTCTCTCTCTCTCTCTGAACTCGTCTAATTCACGACTTTAATAGGGTTCCCAATTTCTTTCCTCTTGATCGGTATGATATATACCGGTACCAAAGCGCTACAGTTCCTCTCCATTCCCGTATATACCATCTTCAAAAACTTGACGATTATCCTCATCGCATATGGCGAGGTTCTGTGGTTTGGAGGTTCGGTCACTGGCATGATACTGTTCTCGTTTGGCCTGATGGTTCTGAGTTCCATCATCGCCGCGTGGGCGGATATCAACCATGCGCTGTCATCGGTAGGCGTGGACGCTACAACCAAAATTTCAACGCTCAATGCTGGATACATCTGGATGTTGATCAACTGCCTTTGTACCGCCACGTACATTCTCTGCATGCGTAAGAGAATCAAGTTGACCAACTTCAAGGACTTTGACACCATGTTCTACAACAACCTTCTTTCCATTCCGATTATTTTGGTTGCCTCCCTTGCCGCGGAAGATTGGTCGTCAGAGAATGTCAACAGAAATTTCCCCCCAGAGACTCGAAACCGCCTCATGATGGCCATGGTTTTCTCTGGTATGTGCTCCGCCTTTATCTCGTACACCTCAGCATGGTGCGTGCGGGTAACCTCCTCCACCACTTACTCCATGGTGGGAGCACTGAACAAGCTTCCCATTGCCTTGTCCGGGCTGGTCTTCTTTGACGCCCCAGTGACCTTCCCCAGCGTCTCCGCTATCTTCGTTGGCTTCGTCAGCGGCCTGGTATACACCATGGCAAAGGTTAAGCAGAACGCGAAATCCCGAATCGGTACCCTTCCCACGTCCAACCCACCGATGAGCGCAAGCAGCCAAAGCATGAGGGACGGACTCAAGTCCTAAAAAGTGGTCGACATACACGTACGATTCCCATCCCCCATGGTGGGGGCCACCGAAAACCCAGCCTATTAGCGGCCTTTTGTGTCTAAAATTAAAAATTAAAAAAAAGCAAAAGAATGGCATTATAGACGAATGCGGAAATCGCCGATGTGTGAATACCGGGTTTTCGTTGCAGTATTGCTTGTGGGAGTATCTTCCCAGACATACATATACCCCCCTCGCACAATAATAATATGTGTGAGCCGTCCTTTTTCTCTGACTGACTCGGCTGCAGTCTGGCTCGCAATTCTCTCTGGACTCTTGTTAGCTAGATGGGAATTATTATACATATATTTTTTTTTGAAATATATAATTCTGTTATTATTTTTTGTTGTTTTCCCTTCTAGAGTTTTTGAATTGGTCAAGCTTCCAAAGCTATTCATAAAAATTCAGTATCCCAGCTTTCTTTATCTCCTATTTTCTTTTTCTTTTTTCTTTTCGTTTGGAGTGTCGATCCCTTTTGTGCTTCTTCAATATTTTTTAATCACATATGCTTATTTATTATAATGAGACTTCGTGGCTATTTTTTTTTAAACCTGTTTCCTTTTTATTTTCTCTATATGTTTTCTCACCTTTTTATTCTCCCTCAATTCAACTTCTTCACCATTTCAAAAATTTCCCAGTCGAGGTCTGTTTCCTTGTGGGCAATGTGGGATAAGGACATGAACAAAGCTTGTAATTTTTTTTTTTTCATTTTTTTTGTTTTATTTTTGTATTGTCCCCCCTGTCCTCCTGACCTGGAATGTTGGGGATGTTGGGACGTTTTTCCTACTATTTTTTATGTATCACTCATACCTGTACATACAGTCATACCGAGGTTGATAGGCAGAATGCGGGCCAAAATTCCTCTACTTTTTCTTTCTTCTTTATTTGGAAATATGTGTAGAATATGGTGCCAGTTCTCTCCTTTTCTTTCATTCTTTGTTGTTTTGTTCGGTGGCCTTTACGGAGTAGGTTAGAGATAGATGTTAATGTCCTTTCTTCATGATTCGACCTGTCACAATATTTATACTATTTAAATCTTATATAGGGTAATTTTTAACAACGGGAACTCCTCACTTAGTAAATATGATAGAAGTAATTAAAGAAATTCTCGAAAACTGCCTCGATATTTACAGCACGGGGCTGAATTGTGCAAAAAAAAAACTTTTAGATTTTGGTTCTCTCAAAAAACTTTCCAAAATTTCACACCCTCCTCACTTGAGCTCATCATACTACCAATAAATAATACTCAACACCTACTAGTACCTTGCATACCCTCCTCTGATACATAACTCCTCATTTTTATATATAATATATATAATTCTTTGTTCCCACCCATTATTCCCCGTAATTTAATGTTTCCCCTTTTGTCCCTTCATAACCATACAAGCTAAAATCAATCAATCAAATCCCCAAATATGGGCAAGTCCAAAAAGCCGCGCATCGCCAACTTCCACCACCATGATAAACCCAAGAGCAGAAGTTCTACAACCGCTACCTCTTCAGGAGCTGAAGCTGCTGCTGGCGCTGGCGCTAGGAAAATGAAGAGTTTCTCGAGGGTTTCGAAGACGACTACCGTTTCTAAAGGCGGGAAGGGAGGGGGGAGTGCGAAGGAGCTAAAGGCGAAGGTGAAAGCGAAAGCGAGTGCACAGAATCGGTCTCCGACAATTCCATTTCAGAAGGGAGATAGGATTTTGTTGGTTGGTGAAGGTCAGTTTTATTTTTATATTCTGATTTATTCTTGTTTTGTTTTGCGAGTTGCCGTTTGCTGTGTTTTGGCATTGATTGGTGTGTTGGTGTGGCTTGTTTCCTGTTGTCCATTGGAAAATTTGTGAAATTTTCGGATCAAAAGTCATTATATTGGTTGTTTGAAGGCTTTTTACCTATCATTGCAGATATTTATCAAAAGTGTCAGATGAGCCAGAGGTGATAAATGGAGCTCTTGCAGACGCGGGATCCTCGTTTCTTCATATAAAATAGACGGAGACCAAATTTTCCCAGAGCTTTCAAACCCCAGAGCAAATATGTATGGGAACCCTGGTAAATATTATATTTGTCATAATATTTACAAGTATTGAGGAAGCATGCTTCGTCTTTAATTACGCACAGGGAACCAGGAGACGCAACGGTTCTTGCTTGATTCCTCAGTGCCTGATTTACTTTTCTGGGTTTTGAATATCTTGCATGCACCCCTCTGTTGTATTTTCATTGCTATGCCTGATAAGTATATATACAAGCGTACTTTCGGGGTATATATTCCCCTAAAGCAGGCTTAAATGGATAAGAAATACCTAACAACATTCCCCAACTAGGAGATTTCTCATTTGCCCTATCCCTCGCAACTTATCACGGTTGCAAAAATCTGCTAGCCACCAGCTTTGATGCTGAACCGGCTCTTTATGCAAAATACCCGCAGGCGAAGCTGAATATTGAGAAGCTATGTGCGTGTGGCTCAGAAACACGTTTGTCGTCACCAATAACCCTGAAAAGGAAGAGGCAAGATAATGAAAGTTCTGAGCTTGAAGGGGGAGATAGCGAGGAGGAGGAGCCGCCTGAAAAGCTATGCGAAGATCAGAATCAAAAAGACGAAACTTTAGAAAAGTCTACAGAGACAACACAGGATGTCCGAAAAAAAGGCCCCAAAGTCCTCTTCTCCATCGATGCCTGTAAACTGGGTTCTGGAGCTGCGGGTGGAGGCAAGACTATCTGCTCACTTTTTTAGTTCTCTCACACTGTCCTTCCTGTCTCTCTCTTTATATATACCCTCGTTCTGCCGTCTCTCCTTTCGGCTGCTTCCCTGCTCATCCCTCCTGTGTTACTTTTAACCTTGCTCGTTGCTTGTGCACTTTGTCGCTCCTTCAAAAGTGTACTGCCCGACTTGCTTGTAGTCACTCCTTTTCCGGTGTCAGTCAGATCCCGCGTATCTGCCTTGGTCAGATTCTGATTACCATTCCACACTATCCCGATCTCTCACTCACAGTTGATCTGTGCGTGAATCAGATAGCAAAAGCAAAATCCCAATATTAAAAAAAAAAGAAGGTCGCCAGTTTTACGCGCCTTTTTCGGCTTTTGTTTGGTGTTGACTTTCGATTCTACTCCTCCCCCCCTATTGTCCTGGCTGATAACCCGCTCTCGACGACGACGACTTGACGACGACGTCCCGAAGACAACCCCGACAATTTTTGATACATCTCTCCTACTCTGGTAGAAGGGAAAAAAATACAAATTAAAGAGGAAAGGGAAAGCAAAAAAAAATCCCCTCAGAAACTAGAAGCCATGCGATCCTCCCTTCTCCTCACAGCCCTCTGGGCCGCTGGCGTACTCTCGTCTCCAGTGATGAAGAGAGCCTATGTGACCGATATCACCGTCGTCACCGTCACCGAATATGTCACTCCCGGCTCTGCGACGCCCACTCCAACTCCCACTCCCACTCCCACTCCATCCCCATCTCCACCTCCTGCTCCCGCTCCTCCCCCCAAGGACGAGGGCGCTGCTCCCGCTCCGGCACCAAAGCCGCAGTCCAAGCCGCAGCCCAAACCTCGACCTGCTCCCCCTCCCCCGAGCTACGGCAATGACTACAAATCCAAGGTGCTCGAGCACCACAATGTCCATCGTCGCAACCACTCCGCTTCAGACCTCACCTGGTCCAGCAGTCTTGAGAGTTACGCTCGCGAGGTGGCCTCCAAATGCGTTTTCAAGCATGATACGTGAGTTTTACCTAGAAAGAGAAAAGAGAGCACGGGATGGATGATAATAATAATTAACCGATAACAAAAATAAATATAAAAACTAATATAACAAACCCCCCAATAGCTCCGTCGGCGACGAATCCTACGGCCAAAACATCGGCTACGGCATCTCACCCCAGAACATCGGCAAGCTAATCACCAACATGATGTACAACGACGAGGCCGGTCTTTTCACCCACCTGTACGGCCAGAAGAACCCAGACATGAGCCTTTTCTCGAAATGGGGCCATTTCACCCAGATCGTGTGGAAGGGTACTAATGTTGTCGGCTGCGCTACTGTCGAATGCTCCAACTATATAGGCTGGAATACCGTTTGCAACTACGGACCTCCTGGTATGTTACATCTATATCTATATCTATATCTATATATTATTCCCTACATTGGTAGGAAAAAAACATTTCTTCTTGACATTGCAACATGCTAACGATTTTCGTTTCTTCCCTTTTTTTTTACTGCAGGTAACTTCGGTGGCAGATACGCTGAGAACGTTGCCCGGCCTAACGGTGCTGAAATGGCTGTTGCATAAAATATTTTTTAATGGATTTTTTATGCTTTTATCTGTCATTTATTTTATTTTTACTGCTTCTACTTCATTTTTCTTCTTCTTCTTCGTCATTTTCGCTTTGTTGTTTGTTTGTTTGTTCGTTTGTTGTTGAAATTGTTGTAGTAGTGGTATAGTCAGGGGCTAGCTTCCCCGCGTCAATCCAAAATTTACAATAATACGTCATCAGCATCACCAATCAATCATACATTCATATCGTCAATGGTTCATCGTACTGTACATCGTTTGCTTTGTACTTTATTTACTACTTATATTTTTTACATATATATAACCTCTTTAACTCTTGTTATTTTCGTCTCGCTCTCTTTCTTCTCATTTTCTATGAAAAAAAAAGATTACCTTTTTGCTTTCTTGTCAATGTTTATGTCTCATCCCCCTTCTTTAGTTACAGTTTTCTTTTTTTTTCATATATTTTATATATTTTATTATATTTTATTATTTATTACTTTCATCTTTTATTGCGCTTATTACTTCGTATCTTTCTTTGTCTTTCACCTTTTAATGGGGCAGGGGAAAATGCAAGCTACAAAAAGCATAGCATACAAAGAATAGAGGGAGACGGCTCAATACATGATAAAACAACACCTATGCCTCTCACATTCTCAAGTTCTCTTCACGATTAATGTTACTTCAAAGACGATGGGGGCAGGTGAGGGAGGACGAAGGTGAATCACAGAAGAAAAGAGAGAGAAAAACACAGAGAAAAGCTCTCTCGAATGTAAACAAAAAACTATTGGTATGGGCGGTTGGTGTTGTACTGTATATAGTATACTCTACTATCTATTTATGGAACCATGGTGGGGAGCATCGCGCCCCTCCGCGCCCCTCCGCGCCTCCCTCGCCTCTCCCCCACCCCCCCGGGTTCGAAGTTTGTTTGCAGCTACTAAACCGCTGTAGATATCTTGGGTTGAAAGATTTTTCTTCACCGTACTCCGTACTATGTTTTTATTTTTATTCATTTTTTATTTATTTAATGTGACTAGTACTGTATGAAAAAGCTGACATATCCTGTTCTTTTTGTGCAGTTCCGCAAAACTGGGGATTAAAAACGATATTTGAAAGGTGTGAGATGGGTATTTTCTTTGTCTTTTTTTTTTTACTTTTCTTTCTATTGTTTACTGTATCAGAAAGATTAAGCGAAGAAAGACATGAAAGAGGAAACCAAGGTGTGTACATAGTACTTACTACTAACCATGCCTCTCCTTTTTTTGATGCCTAGGGGTTTCTAGAATTTGTTTTACTGGATGTGACTAAGTATTTAGGTTGGTTTTTGATATACTACTGTACATTTATGACGTGTGATGCTGTAATTTTTGAATGCAGTGCGGTTGGGGTTTCAAGAAGGAAGATCATAGGTAGATTAGATGGATGGGCATGTATATATGTATGTAGTATGGAGAGTAAATAGATAGGCAGATAATTAAGTGGGTAGGTAGGTTTGTTCTCACTGTCCAAATCATACTACTAGTAATGTACTAGATAGTCGATTGATTACTGGCAAACAAGTCGATGGGCTGGAGAGTAGGTCAGATTTCTTTTGAAATGTATCGAGAAGGATTGGATCGAATCGTGGCCATTAGAAGGAATGAAATTTTGATATTTACTTGCATGAATCATGGTTTAGACCCCCCGACCCCGTACCACTCCATGCTCTTTGTATTTACAAAAACACGTTCTCATCCACTTACTTCATCCACTTACTTCATCCCACAAGCCTATACATTAATCCCAATAAACAAAGATAGTATCAAACCACTCCATCCGCAACACTCAACCCCTAGTTCCCATAGAATGCTCACTCCTGCACAACATCAACCCCAATCTCTGCTTCCGTCCCCTACCTGCATTCCAATCCTCAAAGCCATCACGGAGCCCGATTTATGGAAGACTTCGTCATCTCCTGATTCACGCCAGAGGGGTGTATATAAAAGATGTTGAACCCCAGTCTCCGGGGGCCGCTTCGGCATCACGGTGGCTCCAGCAGAAATTGTTTGTTGCTAGTGCATACATACCCGCTTGCATCGCAATGTCCAGTGGAGTTTTGATGCCGCAAAAAATCTGCGATTTTGGCTGGTTTTTCGCCTGCTGGAACCCAATAACGCTACATTAAAAGATGCACACAGCTTGATACATGAAGAGGAGTGATTGAATTAGTAAGAAGAAGAAGTAGTAGTACTAGTAGTAGTAGTATACATGGACTGCAGACTTAAGGGAAAACTGGAGGCCAGCAAACGCCTGGTCAGAAGTATCAAGGTTCTGAAGAGATATTTGTCCGAACGCTTTCTGAAGGAATACTCATGCTATCTTGTTTCAGCTCCCACACTTGCAGCAGCTGGAAGGTAGGGTGAGGACTCTCACAACTCTCAACCTCCAGATCCTTGCTGTAAGTAGTCAAATTTGAGATACTTGGTAGTTCATCATTCTCTCTTGATTGAGCCTTGGAATGGCTTGCTTCTGACGCGCTAGCTATTCTGGGACTAGTACACCCATATTAGGCCTAGCTTGGACGATGGACGTACTAGGTTCTTCGCTGATTGTTCGTAGATAAGATTAGCTTAAAATAACTCGCTCCTATCTACTCACCAATGTTCCCCTTCTTTTCTAGTACGTAGAAAAATTGACCTCGGCATTATCCTCTTTTCAGTCGCCAAAGTTGCCACCGTCTGCTCATGACTCGCCTCCTTGGGCCATCTCATTCATACTACTACTGAGACGAAAGAAAAATAGAGAACAACAACTTGTCAGCCATTGACAGCGGTTGCCAAGGTGTTTCAGAGTGTCTACCTACTACCGACCGATAGGGTTGCGTTCACCTTTGTTGCAGAATTCATCATGATCAAGGGCTCATTTGTGTGATGGAGGCAGCGTAGATCTCTACTAGGGCCGAAACTTGGAAATTCGCTAATGCTCCCGTATCAGGAAAGGTTGGCTCGAAGCCCTCTATCAACGTCAACATCAACAACGGGTTTTGTCAACCCCTTTTATCGTGAGTCTTTCTTTTGTAAGAGATATCAGTAGGATCCGTGGGTTTCTGTATAAGAAGTTTGCCTTGGATAAGCTCATTCAGAAATTGATCTGCAAAAAGATTAGTATGATTTCATGCTCAACCCCAGGATTTCATATCACACACAAAAAAGTTGCAAGCCGCGTTTTCTACCATTACTACTAGCAGTAGTTTTATCCAGGCGGCAAAACATGGATAGCGTTACCATCGATCCAACGAAGACGGAGCTACCGATGGCAGGATTAATTACCCGTTTCGATGAATTTTGGGTTTTGTTTTGCTATTTTTGGGTGGCGGGCCAATCCAATGAGGTACCAATAAATTAGTTGTACCAACGTTGGAACCTACCCATTGAATCATTGCGATTTTTATGTTAAAAGCACGACATCAAAGTTGGGAACGTGCAATTCTGTCATCCAGCGGCTGAGCCCTTTGGAATCTTTTTATTTCTTTTTCTTTTCTTTTTCTTCTTTTTTTTTTGGGGGGGGTACTTAGATGAGACGCTTGCCATGCCCAATCTCCGCCAAACTTCATCATGCCTTCTCTACGATCTTTGATACGCTGGTAAACGCGACTTCTTCTCTCACCTTCTCTAATTTTTTTCTTTTCTTTCTTTTCTTTTTTTTCTCTAGACCCTCATATTATATATTTGCATTTCAGTCGTTTGTTATACTGTTCATTCTTCCAGATAATACTTATTCCCCGGCACCACGGGTGGGTAAAAGAGTTCTACGAGCTAAAAGATGTCACGATGGCACGAGGTGGAAAGCTTAGGTTGAGTTCTGGGTTATGCCAATGGTCGAGCGATGAGAGCCTCTGTGAAAGGAGCAATGAGGCCGATAGTATGTGACCAGCTTTTGATACTTACGAGCTCAATATATACGTACCACTGCTTAACTGATTTTTCTACCACAGTAAGGGATTCTTATCAGACAAGCGCTTCACGGCGCCAGATAGGACTCACATCGGCCGTCTTCCTCATTTTCAATCGCATGGTTGGGACCGGGATCTTTGCCACGCCTAGTAGCATTTTCGCGCTGTCAGGCAGTGTTGGTTTGAGCATGTTCATATGGGTCGCCGGTACGATCATCGCTGCAACGGGCATGGCAGTATACAGTGAATTTGGATCTGGGCTTCCTCGAAACGGCGGAGAGAAAAATTACTTGGAATTTGTATATCGAAAGCCACGGTATCTCACGTCGTGCTTGTATACTGGTTATGTGCTTTTTCTAGGTAAGAGGTGTCGAGTGTTTTCCTGGCGCGATTTATTTTAATAGGCTATGCTGACTGGCTACTTACTAGGCTGGGCGGGATCAAACTCGGTCGTATTTGGAGAGTACATCTTGCATGCAGCAGATATCCAGGTAAATCGTTGGAATCAGCGGGGTGTCGGTCTTGCTTGTATCACGGCCGCATTTTTAATCCACGGCCTTGCATTGAAATGGGGATTACGCCTACAGAACTTTTTAGGCATTATTAAACTACTTGTCATCGTCGTAATTGTCGTGGCAGGTTGGGCCGCACTTGGGGGAGCCTTGAAAATTGAAAAACCCAACAATTTTGAGAAACCCTTTGAAGGAACCACAGGTAATGCGTACGGTGTGGTCATTGCTCTGTACCATTGTGTATGGAGCTTCGCCGGGTACAGCAACGCCAACTATGCATTGAGTGAGACGAAAAACCCCGTAAGGACGTTGAAGATTGCCGCGCCCCTCGCGCTGGGGATTGTGTCGGTATTGTACATATTGGTTAATGTAAGGCCGAATCTTTTCAATATCCATCTCTTCCCCTGGATGACATTATTAGTTTTGATTCTCTGCTAACTACGCACGGTTAATGAACAGGTTGCGTATTTCGCTGCAGTCCCAAGGGACCAAATCCTTTCCTCTGGCCGTGTGCTTGCGGCATCGTTTTTTAAAAACGTTTTCGGCCCAAGTGCTGGAAGAGCGCTGTCGGTATTCATCGCCCTGTCAGCATTCGGCAATGTCCTCAGTGTTATTTTCTCCCAAGGCCGCTGTATGTCTTAGAAAAAAAAATACCTTGATAATAAACCTACCATCTGTCATATATTTTCATTCTCTGTACATTTGGCTAAAATAATACCATGACAGTGGTCCAAGAACTTGGCCGTGAGGGTATCCTTCCATTTTCTCAATTCTGGGCTAGCAACCGGCCCTTCGACGCCCCATTCGTAGGCCTATTCGAGCACTGGCTTGTTTCTGTCATTATCATGCTAGCACCCCCACCAGGCGATGCCTACAACTTCATCCTTCAGTAAGTACCAAACAAAACTTCCGTCACACCCTTGGAAATTTCAAAAACTAAACAAACTCCTTTTAATAACCCGTAGCGCAATATCGTACCCCGTCGCCGTAATCAACACCTTCGTCTCCGCCGGCCTCATTCACCTCTACCTCAACCGTGCCCAATACAACTGGAACCCGCCCATCTCCGCGACGCTGCCTGTAGTAATATTCTTCCTCCTCACCAACCTTTTCCTCGCCATCGCCCCCTTCGTCCCGCCAGAGATTGGCCAGAACGTCTATCGTCAGCTACCATATTACCTGCACTGTTGCGTGGGTATTGCGGTCTTGCTTTCCGGCGGCATATATTGGCTCATCTGGGCGCGGTTGATGCCGCTACTGGGCAAGTATCGGCTAGAGACGATGGTGATTATGGGCGAAGATGGGTGGACGAGGAATGTGTTTACGAAGAGATATCTCACCTGATGAAGTGAGATACTTCATTGGACCCGGCTTTTTTTTTTTCCCCTCTGTGAATTTAACGCTTGTCCTTTTGCCCCCTATGCTACGTTGTTCGGCATTTAGATTGCTAGTTTGGTGTCGCGTGGGCGTTCGTTTTTTTCTGATTCTCTACTAGAGCGGGTGCTATTTGCTCTATCTACCCCTTTACTTTTATTTTCTTGTTTTTTTTAGAGATACCTAATGATTTTGCGATACCATTGACTTATAGAAATGGGATATATATTATGCCAGGACACAAAAGACAGGGCCGTATATTTTAGATTTTTTTTTTTTTTTTTTTTAGATTTTTTGTCAGCTACTGGGGCAAAAGAGCTCATTCACCACCAGCTTATTATAACTGGAAGTAAGGGTCCGAACCATTCCATAATCAACATTTTCAGATATTCAGAATTTTAGATTTTAATTTCAATTTTTGCAAAGTGGGATATTTACAAACGTTTTATGAGATCATCAAACCCGCTGTTGTATCAACTGAGAAACGTTTAGCCACTAATGAGTTTCACAAGCTTTTCCCTAAGGGAGAAAGATGGGATAGTATCGGGCTAAGTTCCATATCGTCCAAGGGGCCAAAAACCATAGGCCCACGGATGTAGCTTTATATACCTTTGCAAAGCTTCTCAAAGACGACATTGAGATTTTATTTTATATTATATTATATTTTTTTTATTTTTTGATACCAGATTTAAGATAAATGCTGCTTCCATCTTTTATTTCCCACACGGACAGCTTATATTGTTCTAGAAGGTGGTGGTTTCTGGCATTAGTGGAGAAAGTGACATATGTACTCCGTATGTACTCCGTATGTATGCATGCCATTTGTGATTTGTTGCAGGTTGTAACTTAGTAGTTGGGAACTGCAGCTGCAGGATGACATGCAGGCTCAAGACGTCAGGCTAGCCGGGCTGGCTCATGACAATTAATAAAAACAACTTGGAAATAAAAGCAAAACACTAATCAGAAAAATAAATAGATCCGCAGGAGAGCTAACTACATATCAATGAGTTGTACGGAGTAGAATTTGACCAGTTTGCCTGGGAATCCCTTGATAATCATTGCGGGCAGAATGGATCACGTAACTCTGTATTTAAATGTTCACAAACCGGGATGGGAAGGGATCATGAAACAGAAAGCCCTTGTTATACTGCGTACGCAGCGTAGGCAGTGAAAATTGCGAATAATTAATGTGGAGATGACCATTAGTTATCCTGGGTCGTCAAAATCTCGCGATGCTACACGGAGCAAGGTAGCACTAACTGTGCACTCAACGAATTTGAGGTTTTTTAATCCCCCCCTCCCCCAGCTCGAAAGATTTTCCCCTTTTCTTCCTCCCGCCCGAGATGGCTGGCGAAAAAAAAAATGAACAGGTTGGCGGGGATATATGTGGGGATTGGCGGATTATTTAACTAATCGGACTTGATTGCGAGATGGAGTTGGGTGGTTCTTCGGTTCGTCTCCTTCGCGGAGTCCTTCTATACTAGACTACGGCGTATATTACGCACATATATTTTAAGATGCCCTGAATCAAAATTATCTTGAAGCTGAGGCGAAAACTCCACTGTCCCGTCACAGAAGAGGGAAAATAAAAAAAAATCTTTGATCCTGGAGTTTGTTCGGCGTTTTGGGTTGGCTGAGTACAGTAGCGGCGGCATTCTTCTTATCTACCAGGGCTAACTGACCTAGCTGGTGCTTATCTCATCCGCTACAAGGCTACGGATTAGTTAGTTTGCTTGCATAGCTGAGAATTTGTGGTGTGAGGGTTGGCAGGTTTGTGCTGTAGTACATACCAACTCTTTTTATATAATTCTATTACTATTTCAGTTAGTAGTTTTATATATCTCTCTATTATTTTAATAATAGTAATATGGTAGTAACTGACAGAAGGAGAGCAAGCAGTATGTAAGTTATTGAGGCTTTGTATCCACGGGGTTGCCTTTGCAGCTGACATGTGCATCATCCATGGGATTACTTAACCCAGAGCCAGCGTATGATACTTCCAATCCTCATCTCAACCTTAATTCCTTCTCCCATCCAGGAACCTCGCTCTACCGTTGTCTCATGAGTCCTTACTAACGATGAGAGCTCTCCCCCTTCTATTGTCGGAGAATAGATTCCTCATCTTCGTGAAGCTGCTCCACAGTGAGCTGATCTGATGCGCCTGCGCTAACACTGCTACCCATCCCATCCGTTACCCCGATACACCCCCAGGCTGCAGGCTGCATGCTGCCTCGGGTCTCTTCTCCCCCCCTGACGTTTACGTCACACCCTTGTGACGGATCTCGTCGGTATTCTGTTTTCCAAGACGTGAGCTCCTCCTCCTCATCCTCCTCCTCCTCCTCCTCTTTCTCTTCCGCTCCCAGTTCATACTATCCGCGGCGCTTCTTTTCTTCCACGCACTTCCTTCAACCCGGTTTCCCCCCTCTCTCTCTCCGGGAGCACCCCTCCCCTCCACTATCCTACTCATGTGTCCGGGCGTTGGCGGCTGCCTCTTATATCATTCTTCTAGGTCGCGGTGTATGACTTTGGGCGAGTCAGGCCGCTACCTGTAGGCAAGCAATTTGTCCACCTGCTTTTCTGATATATATAGAGAGACATCTGCGTTACCCAACTTCCCCTAGTTTCCCTAGTTCCCTCTTCCCCATTCCATATTTGGCTCCAGTTTACACGACAAAAACGACCCGGATTTACAATCTCTCGGAACTGGCATATCATTGATACTTGTTCTGAGATCATGCCCACTTTCCATCCCTCTACCCTCCTACTTTTATCGTATTTTTAAATTGCCTCCATGCCGTCCTATTGTTTGCAAGATTGCCACTATTTCTACCGCAGTGCCCTGCGACTCCTTTCGATACCTACATTCCTTGCTTCTCGCTACGCTTAGACCCTCAGGCTAGTGCTATTTTGCTGACCGGCTGAAAAAAAATTATGTCCTATTCGACTATGGCAGTCCGTTTCTTTACAACGCCCAAGCCATTAGGGGAGACTCTCGCCGAAAACGCAAGCTCCAAAGTCCCCAAGGTCCCAAACGGAATATCTGAGACCAAGGAAGCCCCCAAAATCGCCATGGCTGAAACAGTTGCGGCCGACGCTAGCTCCAACCCGGCTCATAACGGTATAACATTCGCTCACCAAGATTCACTCCCCAAGCTCCCGATTCCAGATCTTGAAACCACATGCATTAGATATCTGGAGTGTTTGGCTCCCTTACAGTCCCCCCGGGAGCAGGAGGAGTCCAAGGCTGCTGTCCATGAGTTTCTCAAGACAGACGGTCCGGAATTACAAGATAAGCTGAAGAATTATGCCACATCGAAGTCTAGCTATATTGAGCAATTTTGTGAGTTTTTCTCTCCTTTCTTTTCTTTTTTGATTGAAATATTTTGGTTGCTATATGCGTGGCGCCATCTGTTTAAATCTTTTACTGACTTGCCCACTAGGGTATGATTCATATTTGAATTATGATAATCGTAAGTTGCACCAGGAAATGTGTTGCGTTTTAGCAATTGTTCTCGTTTTACTGAAAGGGCAGGCGACTAAAATCTGATTAGCTGTTGTTCTTAATCTTAATCCATTTTTCCTGTTGGAAGATGATCCCACTCCGGCAAGGAACAACCAAGTTACTCGCGCAGCTTCATTAGTAGTGTCTGCGTTATCATTCGTTCGAGCTGTTCGAAGAGAGGAGCTGGCTCCAGATATAGTTCGTGGGAAACCACTTTGCATGTTCCAATATTCGAGATTATTTGGCACAGCACGAGTTCCAACCGAGAATGGGTGTATCATTGGTCAAGATTCGGCTGCTAAACATATGGTTGTCCTTTGTCGAGGACAGTTTTACTGGTTCGACGTGCTTGACGACAATAATGACCTTCTCATGAGCGAAAAGGATATATCGCTTAATCTTCAAGTAATTATCGAAGATGCAGAGCAAACTCCAATTCAAGAAGCCGCAAAGGGGGCATTGGGAGTGCTTAGTACCGAGAACCGAAAAGTCTGGTCAGGCTTAAGAGATATCTTGACCAAAGATCCAGGATCTAATAATGCTGAGTGTTTGAATATTGTCGATACCGCTCTATTTGTTTTGTGCCTGGATTCTACGGAACCTTCAAATACTGCTGAACTTTGCGCCAACATGCTTTGCGGGACCAATGAGGTGGTTAGGGGCGTACAGATCGGAACCTGCACAAACCGATGGTATGACAAGTTGCAAATCATTGTATGCAAGAACGGTAGCGCCGGGATCAACTTCGAACATACTGGTGTCGACGGCCATACTGTGCTCCGATTCGCCAGTGACGTTTACACTGACACGATCCTCCGGTTCGCCAGGACGATAAACGGGCTAGCTCCTAGTCTGTGGGCAACCACCAGCCCTCCCCCGTCAAAACGGAGCCCCGAGAGCTTTTCATCGAATGTAAGCACAACCCCACACAAGCTTGAGTGGGACATGGGCCCGGAACTCAGCACCGCCCTTCGATTTGCCGAATCGCACCTCGCAGATCTGCTACATCAGCACGAATTCCAAGTCCTGGACTTTAACGGCTATGGGAAGAACTTTATCACCTCGATGGGCTTCTCGCCCGATGCATTTGTTCAAATGGCGTTCCAAGCCGCTTACTACGGCCTCTACGGCCGGGTCGAAAATACATACGAGCCAGCGATGACCAAGTTCTTTCTCCACGGGCGCACAGAGGCCGTCAGAACGGTCTCCCACGAATCTGTCGAGTTCGTGCGGACATTCTGGGGTGACCGCCCCGCAGCAGAGAAAGTCGCCGCCTTACGAAAAGCCACAGAAAAACACACTGCGGTTACCAAGATCTGCTCGCAAGGCAAGGGCCAAGACCGACATCTCTACGCCCTTTACTGCCTCTGGCAACGCTCCTTCGATGATGGGCCGGGGATACTCAGCAGTGGAGCCCCAAGTACAAATGGTTACTCCAGCCCCGTTGAGAACGGTTCACACATCGACCCTTCCTCCCTTCTGCCAGCACACGGTTCCACCGCCGTCTCTCGCCCTTCCTCTCCATCTGACGACGGCATATCTTCCAGCTACTCCACCAGCAGCAGCTCGCGCAACATGCGCCTCCAACAACTCGCACACACCCCTGCCCTCTTCAACGATGCCGGCTGGGACAAAATCAACAACACTATCCTTTCAACCTCCAACTGCGGTAACCCGTCCCTCCGCCACTTCGGTTTCGGCCCCACATCCGGCGATGGCTTCGGCATCGGCTACATCATCAAAGACGACTCGATCTCCATCTGCGCGTCGTCCAAGCATAGGCAGACCACCCGTTTCATCCAGTCGCTCGAGGCGTATCTGTACGAGATTCGCAAACTGCTGCGCGCGACGCAGCGCAAACCGGTTGGGCCGAGTAGTGTGCGGGAGAGACAGATGGATGCGGAGGTACCACCTGGCCCTATGATGGTGACGCTTGGAGAGCGTGTCAAGGGCAAGGGGCGGATGGTGAGGGCAGACCCGCAGCTTGTGGGAGGGGCGAGGGGGGGACCTGACACACCCACGACGGATAGCGGGGATGCGGACGATGATGATATGGGTGGATGTAAGTTTTTTATTTTATTTTTTTCTTCTCCCGTTCTCCGCTCATACCCCGTTCTTCCTGCTGCGTGGTTTGACGAGACCTATGATACTAACTGGCCCTTCTTATTTTTTTTTTCTTTGGCAGATGGGTTCTTCGACGCGGGGATGTTGCTGCATGCGCTTAAGGGGCTGCAGGTGGACCGAGACCGGGATAAGCCTCCGAAGCGCAAGTTGGTTGGTAAAGTGTTGAAATTGAATGAGTATTGATATTTTGTCTGATGTTTGGCTGATGATAGACTTTTATTTTTTTCTTTCTTTTGGGCGTATTGCTTGTTACAATATCTACACAGTACATCATCTGAATTTGGTATATATCCCTTTTGTTTATTCTTTTCTTTTTCTCCTGGATTCCCTTGTTTTTTTTTCAATTACTATTTTTCTCTTCTTCTATGTAGCAATTTGGTTAAAGTTATCTTTTAAGCATGCTAAGATTGGGTGTGCTGGATTATTTATATTTTGCTATGTAAGGTTATAATACATGTGCACATTAAAAAGGGGAAAAATGAAAACAACTGGGTTCGAATGAGACGAATGATGACTACAATTTAATCATGATGGATTTATTTTTATCTACTCCTTTTATACTGTACAATACAAAAATTTTTCTCTCTCCACATTTTAGTATCATTGATAGCGCAAATTCCTGCAGGAGCTTTTCTCTCCATTTGTTTCCCACATTTTCTTATTTTTTTCCTTTCTTTTTAATTCTTTTTAATTTCTTTCTTTT
>LGUA01000157.1:0-28199 GCA_001660665.1 Emergomyces africanus
TGGACAAACTACCAGGACGCCCCAACATTCACATTCTCGAATCTGACCTCACAAAACTCCAATAGGGTCAAAGGCATCATATCGGGAGATGAGGGCGGCATTGGCAATCAGGTAGTCAAGGCTTCCTCCGGTAATCTTTGCAGTATCGGCCGCCGCCGCTTGGAGTTTTGTGAGTTGGAGCCTCTGAAAACCCCCCTCCCCCCCATTTTTTTTTCTCCCTGATCCCTCCCATGACTAATATTGAAACAGAGGACAAGACCACCGTGCGTTGGAAGAAGACCTCCTCGAATGTTTCAACGTTAATGTCATTGGACAAATTCACCTTTTCAACCTCTTCACTCCGCTCATCCTCAAGGGCCGCGCGAAGAAGGTGATAGCCCTGTCAAGCGGCCATGCCGATCCCAAGTTGGTGCTGGACTTCAACATCGACGTTGCATCTTCGTATGCAATTAGCAAGGCAGCACTTAACTTTGCAATTACCAAGTTCAGTGCCCAGTACGCCAAGGACGGGGTGCTGTTTATGAGTATTTCTCCCGGATTAGTAGATACGGGGAATTTCAATGATTGTATGTGTTCCTCTTTATCCTTTCTACCCGGGCTGAAGAGCAGCCATTTTGAGGAGGAGTGTTCTAACGGTTTATTAGTGACTCCGGCCCAATTGGAGTCTATAGGCAAGATGGTGGCATCCTTTCAGAAGTATGCCCCTGATTTCAAGGGCGCAACGACACCGGCGGATTCTGTAAAGGATGTGATGAAGGTCATTGAGCGGGCTAGTCTTGAGAATGGGGACGGGGGCGCTTTTCTGTCACACAAGGGCAATCAACAGTGGCTTTGAAGGGGGAGTTTGATATAAGGATGTGGTTACTTTTTCATAATCCAAGTTTCTACCTTTGCTATCCCTGTTTCTCCTTTAGAACATAGTAAATATCTTCACCAATTCAACCAAATAACGATGTGACGGTTAGTTAACCAGGGTCGAAAATGGTGGTTTTCGATGCCATTTTTTGGCCTCTTGCTAACCCCTGGAGGGGAGGAACTGCTTACGTAAAACTCCGTAATGGGACTCCTGCTTTAAACAAATACCACATGCGGGACAGGGATAGAGAGGCAAGGGCAAGGAATACAGTCAGCAGCCAAAGTTATACGGAGTATATTGTGAAATTACGGAAAATACTTCGTAGCCAAAGTCACACTTCTCCGAGGGATTGAAAAGAAGACTGTATTTTTTGCATCTTATCTGCGTTAAACGATTTATCTATTTTTACTTCTTGCCCCATGTACTGTATATATATGTATACAGGTATGATAGGTACAAAACTTGGGTGGACTTTGTGGGTCGAAGGGAGAACCGAAGGGGAACAAATTCGTTGCATGGTAGTCATATCATTGCGTTTCATATATACAAAATATGACGGAATGTAAGAAGGTACAATACAATATACGGATCGGTAAAAGGAATGCTGGAATGAATTGGAAGGTTATCTAGTTGAAACCAACTTCATCGCCATCACCATCCTCCCCCGCCGCCTCTCGATCCTCGAAGTGTAGGAACTCCCCCCTCTCCGCATCTCCCTCGGTAACAGCTTCCCAAATAGACTGCACCTGGTCAAGGGTCCCGTCATCGAATGCCAGGTCTAGGTTTGGTGGGGCAAAAGTGAATACACGTCCCGATAAGCTACTTGAGACCGAGGATAGTTCTGCTGGAGAAGGCAAGGACCCGGCATCGAGAACACCCAGTTGGGTATATCGAAGGCTCCATAGGACTTTTGCATCGATATCTGTTGACGCGAGAAGGTTGATAGTTGCAGATTGGATGGCGGATTGCCCGTCATAACCATCAGTGCCGGTAATCAGGGTGCTGCCGTATATTACGCCTTTTTAGGGTATGTTAGTATATGTATAGCCATAAATGTAACAAAAAGCAAGTGATTGGAGGGACAGATGGGGGTTGCTCTCTTCAGGCTGTCAGAGGAAAGTTTATCATCAATGAAATTGCAGACAATGTAGATAAGTATTCGTAAAAAGTGGAATCATCATTTGAGAGCGTGGTGGCTTAATTGGTGGAATGTAACAATAAAAAAAAAAAAAAAGAACGTATGGGTAACTCACATTGGCCAGCTGGGCATTCCCCAGTGTCGCTGGAGTGGACGATTAAATAAACTGGAGGTCGAGTAGTTTTGGAAGCTGTAGGAACGAAAACAACCGCTCCGGCTGGTATTGCGCCGCCTTCTGAGGTGGGCGGGAAGAGAATCTCAAGCGGCGATGACACAATCATGATTGAGCGAGCAACCTTTTTGTAAGTAGGCGTTGAAATTTGGAATTCGAAAGGCAAATCCCAGGGTGACCCCACGACAAACTTGCTTCGTACAGTTTCACCATCCGAGAGCTGAACCCGCAGTAGTTCGTCAGGGTTTTGTGGACTTGAGGGAGGCATCTCTACATGCCTTACGCCCCTATTCAGGACATAAACACCGCCACCGACTGCGCACGCCCGACATCCTACCTGTGATATTTCTGCACCGCCACCCCATTTCGCAAGGAGCGCGCCAAAACCGATCCCGAAGACGCCAATGGACCCCAAATGCCGTTTTATCCTGGGCAGTGCATATCTACCGTTCGTTTCATCACACGAACAAGGAGAAAGGGAAAGAGAAGTAAGCGGATCATGTAAATCCGATGGTACATGAAACTTCGACTCGAGATACTCCACAAAGGGAATAACCAGGTCACTGCCCGCTTCTTGAGCCCCATCATTCAGAGGTTGTTGGGTAAGGTGTCTTAGGAACTTCATCAAAGCCCTTTTCGACTTATTTGACATGTTCTCGTCAGCGAAGACGTCTTCCCGGCTTCCGGGTACACGATTTAGCGAGGCGGAGCCAGGTGAATCTCCAAGCCTGCATACCCACCAGCTCCCCACGGCCTGGAACTCCAGCTGCCGATATATCCTGGACGACACTAGACTTGGGATGAGTCTTGAACGGGAGTATATGAGCTGTGGAGACAAGGAGAGCGTATATGCTCGTGAAGGTGCAAGTTTGCCGCCCCGTTCATCTTCTGATGAAGCGGGGGAAGTGGAGATTGAAGCAGACTCAAAGGGAGTAGAGCCCGGAGCTGGTCAGCAGCGCCCGATCAGTATCCATTGAGAGTCAAGGGACTCGCGACCTCTGGCCATGGGAGCCCATATTTAATGCTATGTATCTCACCCTCGTTGATCTTTACGACCCAGTCTTCGGCCTCACAAAGGCTGAAAGCTGCTTCTGAGCCTCCGTAATAGTCATGTTTGTCAACATGAAGAACCTTTTTACCTGAGCGAGAGAGCGCTCTGTTCGAAAGTATTAGCATTAGGTTAGCGAATATTGAGTGCCAGAATGACAGTGGCAGAAACAAAGAGGCTGTAACATACAGTGCAAGAATTGACTGGGGAAGGCCGGTCCCGGTGATTAGCACATCCCAGTCAATGTCAGTGAGCTGTTCCATTATGGCAGCAAACACATTACAAGGCCAGCTGATTAGTTCATCAGGTTGGTATTAGGCCATTATTGCCAAATAATATGCAAGGCCGACAGTCGCAGGGCCTGAAGGTTTTGAATCTTAATATGAATATTTTCGGTGCTTTTTGTTGTGGGAAAAAGAAGAAAAACGAAGAAACAGAAATGGATTTTGAGGCAGCAAAAAACTGCCATCACATGACGTGCTAGCCAAATGGAGACTGGTCCCAGCTTGGCATCCGCAACGCTCTCAAAACGGAAAAAATATCAAAATATCAAATAATTTTCTTTCCTTTTCTTCTTTAACAACTCACTCCATGTGCTTCCGCGCAGACCAGGCCGCTTCCTACTATTTACTTGGTGCTTTTGGCGAGCTTGTCTTCTGGATACGCCTTCATTGGCTGTGTCCTTTATGGAGTGTAGATTACCTATTTCACCCTGTATCTGCTGCTCTGGATATTTCGTCTGATGGAAGCGGTTCGTTTTGTGGTGATACATACTTTTTGTTCCTAATTGATTAATTATATCCTTCAATCTGCTTGCTCTGCTCATGGCATGTATCTATATGTGTATCTAGAAGTCGTGCCCTCTTAAAATATATGGTGTATTTCGGAAGGTATTGCTTGCATTGACTCGGGGCTATGCAAGCCTTTTGGATGTCCTCGAACCCGAGTTGCAAGATTCGTGTCCGGCATATGGAGGATAGCAGCGTTGAATAGCAGTGTTGATGCCTTTCTTTCTTTTTTCTAGCCGTAACACTAGAAAAGTAGCCCAATTCATGGATCATAAAATGCCATCAGGCCCTCCCTCCCGTCAGCCGCAGAGCAGTTATCTTGTCCACTGCCGATTTCAAATATCACTCCTCCCCCGCTTCATCCACAACCCTCGCCCTCACAATCTTAACCTGGTCAACCGGCCTATCCTCCGGCCCCGTCTTCACCAGTCCCATGCGCTGTACAACTCTCATCCCACTCTTCACACGACCAAATATCGTATGCTTCCCATCCAGCCACGGTGTCGGCGCCAACGTAATGAAGAATTGACTCCCATTGGTATTGGGTCCGCTATTCGCCATGCTCAAAATCCCCGCGCCCGTATGTTTCAGTGCCGGATTAATTTCATCCTCAAATTTCTCGCCGTAAATCGAACTGCCCCCTCTACCTGTTCCGGTGGGGTCGCCGCCTTGGATCATAAAATTGGGGATGATGCGGTGGAAGATTACGTTGTTGTAGTAGCCGCGTTGCGCGAGGGTTATGAAGTTCTTGCATGTCTGTATCTCAGGTAGAGCGAGCGTTATTAGAGAAAAGAAGGCCATGAATGGTGTAGAAGAGAGGAGGGAGATTGTGTGTTCATCTTGCCTTGGGTGCATGGTCAGTGTAAAGCTCGACCGTGATGGAGCCCTGGGAATGTTATTTAGTAAATCTAACCCGAATAGCATAGAACTGTCTAGATGCGATTCAACTGTACCATCGAAGTGTCAAGTACCACGTCAGTAGCCATTGGTGCTGTTACTGTTCTTGGGTGTATCAAGCAAAGAAAGATCTTTGGCTGCACCAGAGACTCCCGTGGATGATGTCAGTCAGATTTTGGCTTGGCGCCCGTTTATAAATATAATATTTAAATATACTCCGTACGAGCGACACGAGAGAAGCTCCGAAACAACACCTAACCCTGTTCACCAGCCACTGGTAATGTTGACAGTGTTCTTAAATAATACCCGATATTTAATATTCGCCCGTTCCCATCTTCTGTGAGGGTACCCTTTTCACCTTATCCTACTCTGCGCCTCCCAGCGTTACACAAGATGGACTACACAGGGCTCCTCGCGAAGCTACTGGACCAGGTCCAGCTAGAATTCACCAAATGTAAACCCCTCATACCGACCTACAGTCATCTCTTAATATCAGCTCTCTTCCCCATCTACATCGGAGCCCATGCGTCCTTAACAAGACCGTCGTCAGCAGCGAAGCCAATCAAACGGAAAAACACCAATGACGAGCCTGATATTGACCAGGAAAACCAAGATGACGCCGATGAGGAAGATGGCGACGACGAAGAAGAAGAAACCAGCGTGAAGAAAATGGAAGGCCTTGAGCCATCTGATGCCATCATGTTCCCCATAATGGCTGGCCTGACACTTGGCGGCCTATATCTCCTCATTACCTGGCTGAAGGACCCGGCCATCCTCAACAAATTCTTAGGGTTCTACTTCTCACAAGCGGGCACTGTTTTTGCTATTGCTTTTATGCGGGATGGATTTTCGCTGTTGCGATCTTTGATTTTTCCCTCCCGCTACGCCTTAGACGGCCTGGTGTGGAAAGCAAATCAACGCAGAAGGGTTTTTGTCGCTATTGGAAATGACGATTTGCCCCAGAAGCAGGTAGCAGAAGAGCAGCGCAGGTCTCCTTTGCCGGGCCACCTGGGAATTCTTTGCTTGCCACCTTCACTTCTAGATGCCCTCTGGCGCGTACGAGGCTTCGTCTATAAGAAAGCTACCCTCCGCGCCTATGTCCGTGCCGTTGTCGATGCAATATATATATATATATTTATTTCAGCCCATACCTTTTCTAGAATTTCGTGGATTTGAGATTCAGCTTTTACTTCGTCCTCTGAAGGGGTCATGGGCAGCTGTGAAAGGGAGGCATATTGAGCATAAGTATGGAATAAAGTCTCTGTCTGTGATAAATGACGTTAGTACATGTACCCCAGATCCAAATGGATATTAAAAAACATGTCGTTACCTGAGTCTCAAGGGAACGAGCCTGTTGTCGCAGCTGAGCCCATCCCGTCCCTGTTGACGTCGTCATGGTTTGCCCCGAAACAATCGAGTTGTTCGATCTAAGGGGATTATAAACACAATAGGTGCGCCAAAGGGTATAAAGGAATAATCAACAATTTTCAAGGTCCACCTCTCCAGTTCATCGCTAAACCACAGTTGTTCTGTCCCCTCTTGTTGTCTCTCTAAATATAAATTGGTCTTTGTATAGTACTCCGTAGTACATCTCAAGCTGATGATGCGGCGTTGAAGACACGGCCCGAGTCACGTGCCCACTTCTTCGGCCTCGCCTATTTCTCCGGCTCCGCACACGCAACCCTAGTCCCACAACGAGCGACAAACCGCAACAAACAATTTTCAAGCTGGAATTCCAACTCCGTCAAATCGACGACACCTATCAACCCGCCCCTCCCCCCGACCGACACCACACGACGTCCCGCCATTATGGTATGTTATTGAATTCTATGCGCTATGGAGAAATGCTGGGTTTTTGTGGAAGGGGGTTCTTTGCTGACAATTTCCAGTCGACCGCCAAGGTGAAGACCGGCCAGCTCTGGGGCAAGAACAAGGACGAGCTCACCAAGCAACTGGATGAGCTGAAGACCGAACTCGGTCAGCTCCGTGTGCAGAAAATCGCTGGAGGTGCCTCCTCCAAGCTCACCAGAATGTACGTTTTTGTTCCGAGTTGCTTGAATTATTGATTCGGAGGAATTTGGCAAAAATTTCGAGATTGGGGAAGGTTGTGGGATTGGTGGAAGGAAACGAAATGGAGAAACATAAAAATACCTAAAATATCCGAAGGCGGAAAAGCAATACGATTCTGGAACAAAAAATAAAGAGAAAAAGGAAAAGAAAAAGAGAGAGAGGATTGGCTGACCAAGAAAATCGATGGGGATTCTTTTTGTATAGTCACGATTTGCGCAAATCGATCGCGAAGGTCCTTACCGTCATAAACGCCAACCAGCGCTCGCAACTGCGTCTTTTCTACAAGAACAAGAAATACCTTCCCCTCGACCTCAGGCCAAAGCAGACTCGCGCCATCCGGAGACGGTTGTCGAAGCACGAAGCCTCTTTGAGAACAGAGAAGCAGAAGAAGAAGCAGATGCACTTCCCTCAGCGAAAATATGCTGTGAAGGTACGAATGATTCCCCAAGAGTCATAGTTGATTTTTTTTTTTTTTTTTTTGAGGAGAATTGTCATGCGTATAATGCATACGTATATGCAGCACTTGTGGTTCGGAATGCTAACGTTCGGACTTGATAATAGGCATAGGTATGATAATGGGATGCGGGGGAGGGAGTTGGAGAGCGTTGTTTTTGCTGGTTTAACTTGATAAATTTTCTTTCCTCTTCGAATCAGTTTGAGAAAATGGAAATATGTATCCTATATGATGCAAATTGAGTTGGCAAGCAATTTTATGAAAATCTTTTTCCTACGGTTCAAACATGAAAGCCAAAAAAAGGGCATTTTTCCTCTTCAATTTTCTTTCCATTTTGTTTCTCTCCTTTTTTTAACCCATTAATACAGCGCGCCGATGCGTCACTGGGTCCTAACGAGAATACAATGCCCTTGGAACGTGATTCCCTTTTTCAGTTCTACGACTTCGATTCAGGCAAATGGGAAAAAGTGCAATTATATACCTCTGATTTCACTTCACTCGCCTTTCGAGATGCAGCTGATCTCACAACTTCAATTATTATCCAATTAATATTGCCAAAAACCATACCTCCTCTATTGCGGTCGGTCCGTGCATTCAATCCCAGGAGTCACCGTCGGTCTCTAAAAATTGCTTCCCAAAATCTTTGCTTATCAAATTGAGTGGTTGGCCACCCTAACTTTTATTTCTGGTTTCATTTTTGGTCCAATGAACTGGGAAATCGGATGTGCGAACCTGGCCTTCGAGAGATTCCCCGTGCTCTATAAATCCCTAAACAGCCTTCGACCTTAACACAACCGCCTCCTTGATAGTTTCAAAACATGGGATGCAGCATGTTTTTGTTTATGGAGAATTGAAAGCGAAAGAAAGAAAGAAAGAAAGAAATAAATAAAAATAATAATTATCGTTTTCATGCCTAATTCTCACCCTCACCCTGCGCAAGACTTCTCTGATGTCTCGAACAATACAACGCGGAAAAGGTATGGTTTTTATCCATGCTCTGTAGAAAGAAACGGCTCCCAATCTCTTTCTCTCTCATTTTATCTATTAGCTAATACCCTTACATGTACCTGTGAACGAAAACACTATGAACAAATATATAATATCATAGTTTCTTATCTTGCTCCTAGCCCCCCATCCAATAATTTTCCAAAAATAAAAATAAAAATAAAAATAAAAATAGCTCCAACAGAGCTATATACCCTTACTACCTAAACACCGAAAAAGGCGCCCGATTCAACCCCTCCACATTCTCCATCGCAAATGATCCCCCACAAACACACGTCCTCAGAACCCCAATCTTCCCAATCCACCTATACATTGAAACCGACTTGGGCAAGGAGACATCCGCTGAAATCTCACAGCAGCGCACACACCTCCTCTTCGCCACAGTCCGATCTAACAACTTACCCACATTCCTCTTCAAAATATCCACATCATGCGTCCGCTTAAAGTGCTCTGTGCGCTTGTCATCCCCAACCCCGAGCCAGCTGTAGTCATAGAGCGCCAAGGCCATCCTGTCCACCTCGGGCCGAACTATCTGCGGCATCGTCTCTGTCAATATCGACATGACGGCCGGCTGGAGCACCGGCGGGATGCTGCAGGTAATTAGCATCTCGCGTTCCGGCGCGTTTCGTTCCCCATTGCCGAAACCGGCGGCTTCGTAGGAGCGGGTGACGAGGCTGTCGATGTGTGCGAGCATTTTCTCGCAGACGTCAGCCTTTAAGGAGGATTGTTCGATGGTGTTGTTTATGCTGGCGAAGAGCTGGTAGGATTCGCCGCTGAGGTTGTTGGCGGCTCTGAAGGTGACAGGGAAACGGCTGAGGTAGCGGAATATGTGGCGAAGAAAGGAGCGGGGGACACTGGAGAGGACAAGGGTAAGGGCAGGAGATTCGTAGGTTTTGTCTTGATTGACGGGGTAGGGTGATGTTAGTCGAATATGAGGAAAAGGAAGAAGTAATATCAGGGATGATAGGGATCATAGTATTTTTTTATACCCACTTGATAAAGAAAATGAGCTTCGATCTGCTGGGAGGGTATCAGCAATTTCGAGAAGGCTATCGACCAAGTACTTAGCGAGATCGAGAATCCACTTGACATTCCCCAAGACCATGCGGAGAACCTCTATGGATGCACAGATACATGCATGGCGGTTAGAACATTTATCATTTCCCGCTCCCTAGCATTTTTTGCCATGGGGATGGATGGTTAACATACCGGGCTCGTAAGGGGTGGCATCCCTGCCACTCTTGAGGTAATGCGAAAATGTCAAAACTAGCATCATGATCTGCCGAATATTTAATATGATCCATGGAACGGCAGATGACGGAGCTCGTGGCTGGAACCGAGATTTGAAGCCAAGAACGGCTTGCATGCTGAGTCCCTTTTGGATAGATTGGTTGTTTACAAGTTTATCCTGCTCGGTAAAGTCGATGCTCATGAATAAAATGGAATATACTTCGGTGACGAAAGATCTTTGTGCATCTGGTATTAAGTGAAAGTTAACCCAGGGAACAATAGCTGTGCTTGTTTTCCTAGAATCTGTAAATGATACTAACCAGGATTAAGCTGCCGTACGATGACAGTAAGGATATCGTCGGCGCTCGCATCGCTCCCGCATGCCCGAACATATCCCAATGCTAATGCGGCGATTGCGCATGAGAATTTACCTGTTGAAAATGAAACAGTTCAGCATCTCATCTTGATCTTCTTAAACCCAAATCGAAAGAGAAAAAAATCATACCGTTATCATACATGTCATCCTCCATACCAAATGAATGCTCCATGTATCGCAAATGCAACTGCCAGTCTCCGTCAAGGACCACCGCCAGACAGCCACTGGGTGAAAATGCAATGTGGAGGCCTTGGGAATAAATTTTAGCATGGAGCCTCCTGAAACCGACATTTGAAGTACTGGAGGAACACTACCTGATGCGTCAATTGGAAAAGTGAATCCAGCATTTGGCATGCTTGTCACAATACTAACGTCCTCATTCTCATTAATGGGCCTCATGGATCTAGCCTCAAAATATGATATGGAACTATCATCGAATGTAATGGCAAGCACGCTACCGGCTTCTGTGTATTCAACCGAGATGACAAATCTATCAAAACATATGTCGTCCAGTCTCCTGAATACTATTTTAGACTAACAAATTCGACTGTTTAGTAGGATATAGATAATAGCACCCACATCTAAAAATATGTTTCACGGGAAAACGTCTATGTAATTGGGACCACTCACCTTTGGGTTAGAGGCAGTTTTCTTTGACACCACGTCATCAAAACTTGGGTGTAGAGCCTGGACCAGAGTGTCTAGCTGCCAGCGGATAAGAACGCTCGAAGGTCCAGGGGGAGGTGGTGGACCAACTTGATTATGGGCTGGCATGGATGCCACCGCTAGTATGCACGGGCCAGAAGCAGTGTGTGTGCCTGGCAGCACTTGAGGTGCGGTTATTATTTCAAGATGGGTAAGATTATAAATTGCCCCATTGGCAGGAGAAAACCCTGTGATATTTTCCACATCGTGGGCGGGCGGGTGAAACACGGTACTCAAGACTTCAGTCTTGGTATGTAGGACTTGGAACCCAGGTGTTGGAAAAGCATTGTTGGCACCACCGCCTGCTTTGGCCGTTTGATCCCATTCTGGGGGTTCCCATTTAACCTGGACACGGTAGAAACATATTTTCCCGCATGCCGAGTGGGTGGCAATAGAAATCCCGCTTCCTAGACAGCCCAATTTTTCAAATATTAGTGGGTTTCTAGATAACGTGTAGCTGGAATTACATCAGGGGTTTTAGTATCGTACCTTCAGCAGGTGCCATGGCAGCATGCGTCAGTAGCCCGTCTAAATATCCGACAGTTTTCAATTCGGTGGATATCTCCGCCCACCTCGCGTCAGGGTTCTGATAGATGAGTTTGATATGACCGGACTTCGTTACCAGGACGAGACCAGGTTTATTAACAGGATGTAGGGGCCCCAAAGGGCGCCGCCGATAAGCCGGATAACTCCATCGATCATTCGTCCGTGTTGCTTGGTGGAAACCAAAAAGCTAGATATATTGGCAAATTAGGCTATGTCAAAGCACAGATGCACATTGGGAACATGGAAGATTAAAAAATACCACTCACCGGTCGGTTCACGTTTAACCACATCAATCCAACAGGCTGTGCACAATCGTCATCAGGATCTATTGAAGCCTGGCGTGCGACATTAATAGTATTCAGCGTCGTTAAGATAGTGACAATCGAGATACGGCCACCGCTATCGACGATGGCCAGCTCCGAACCACTCTCGTTCCAGAGAAGATGAATTATGGTGTGGCCACCGTGGACATCAGCGACTTGGTTAATGGGCGATTCTTCACTCAGCGTCCATTTGCCGTCTTCCGGTCTACAATGAAGATAACGAAGCAGGACTTTTTGGCCATCTAGTGAGACATACGCAATTGCCCCTAGTTTTGACCACCCAACTTTTCTAGTTTTAGTGTTAGCAATATAATCTCATAATATTTGAGTCTTGGTCCGATTGGTTAAAAAATGGCTTTGCAAAAAAACATACTGAGAGCAACCCGAAAGCCGTAGCTCGTCTAGTCTTTGCGGTAATCCCTTGAGCGTAGGGGCTGCACCTTCCAACCCTAGTTCTAGGGAGGTTGGATCTCCGAAAAGATCGTCGACGTCGATACTATCTTCCATGATCATAGGCATTCTCTAAGATCTCTTCCTTAAAGCCCTCTTCCACAGCTTATGTTGCTATTCAATAGTACTACTATTGCTCTCCCAAGCCCGGGCTTCACGGTGAGGCTGCATCTAGCAGGTATCGTAATTTGATACCAATATTTTAATAATAAAACTGCTATACGGGTAAACTTGTTTCATAATAAACAAATCAACCATATATCATATAACTTATAGTATGTATCATCCGCAGCTTCAATAAACCTCCTTCGTCGACGTTCTCCATTGAAAAACCAATTCAAGCTTCCAGTGGTCTACTGCGTAGTATCCCTGGATCGATCGATGGATGTCCAACACCAGCAGCCGTTGGCCGATGACTAATAAATTAGCAAATGAATCTGTCTACCGCGCCGTAGCCACGACAACCAACAAGACACTAACCCATATGTGGTTAGAGGCATATCCTCGAATATGCGCATCATCACCAGCTGCAGTATTGACATAAGGCCATCAACAACCATGGATTTTCAACAAAAGGCAAGGAACAGCACAAGCCCTGGTTAGATGATTAATAGACGCCAATGTCAATCAAATCCCCTATCTTCTTCTATGTTGTAAAATACCTAAATAAAAATTTATTAAATGATATCCAAAAATCGATAAACAGCTGCTAAAATTCTCGACGCCATTTCCCTGTGGCAGGTTATCCTACCCTACAATGAACTGGCAGTCGGATCTACGGAGCAATTCTGACACTCATTATATCATCCGTCGGTTTTAATTGGATGCATTCTTTATAATGTCCAATGGCGTCCGATTGATGTGCCCCCCCCCCCCCCCCGCCCCCAAAAGCAAGATATTTCCTGCGTCTTTATCTTCCGCGTCCCTTTGTCATTCTAAAACCCTACTATGCGTAGGAAGGGCTAGCACATGCTGAAATTTCAAATAGAATGTTTCCACGACTCTCACCTATCATACACTCTATTAAATTCGGGTGTGGTGGTTTGGAATTACCGGTGGCGTAACAGATGAATCATATACCGGGGAGCTTATTTAAGAGACGGAACAGTTGGGAGAATAGCTAGTCATATTGCAAAAACTTTGCTTCTGCAACTCTTCTGACCGGATTGAAACCACGGCTAATGTCTGCTGCTGAATGCTCGAACGCGTAAATACCACCTGTCCTCATTCCCTTCCACTCTCGGTGTCCGTCGGGTAGGAGATACTAGCCCACAAAAGATAAGAAGCAAGAAGCAAAGAAAGGATTGGGAAATACCCCGAGCAGTAACAATGAATCTTTCCACAAATATGGAATTAGTCCTGAAACAAATATATCTAAATATAGACATGAATGGCAAAAGAATTGTCCTTGAGTGAATAGAGCAGCCTCTTGTAGCATCCTAATTCTGCTTAGGAAAGAAAACAAAGTGAAAAAAAAAGCCCTTCATCGGGTTTTCCCATCAGACGATTCATTGAACATAGGTTCTATTGCGAGGTGCTTAGGATCCGCCCCACCGCCAGTCTGATAGATCCATAACCCAAATGTTTGTTTTGTTTTTTGTGTGTTGTGGTCAAAATAAACCCTGGCGAGTGGGAGAATCGGGACTAGCGTGCCCGTCCTGCTGGCTGCGGCTCTGGGTACTTCTTCCCGCCCTTCCCCCCCCTTCGCTTCGCTAGAAACCCGCTCCCATCCAACATCCAACTTCACCACGTCTACAGCACCCCATCATAAGGCGGCAATTTCATCGACTCAGCGCCCATCGGATGGCCTATCTTATCTCCATGAATTAGCCTGCTATATTACACTGCCATCCCGCTTCTGTCGCCTTCTCCCGCCTATATCTTTTATTTAGTACGGCCAGCCGCCCACTCACCACGACACGTCGTCACGTCCCGCACCAATGGGGTATCCCTTCGACCCCTGGGGAGATTCCTCAGATCTGAGCTCTCCTCCAACTTCGCCATCCCCTCCTCCGGGTTTACTCCCATCTCCTCCACCATCCCAAGACAATATCACGCTCAATTCAACCGATCCACTTTCCGCGTCACAAGATACAGCACCTCCAACCAAAAAGAGGAGGAAAGTTCAGCCGAAGCCCCGAACAACGAAACACCTTGATTTATCCTCGACTTCTTTAACTTCCACGGATGGCTTTGCCAACCAGGCAGATGAGCTGGGGCTTTTACTGAAGGCTCTTCATAAAAAACGTAAAATCGTTGTGATTGCTGGAGCTGGAATTTCCGTTTCGGCTGGGAGTGGGTACACCCCTGGTTCTTTTCAATTCATGGCGCCTCTTTGCTGACGTGATCATTCTATAGTCCCTGACTTTCGCTCCTCTCATGGCCTCTTCAAGACATTGAAAAAGGATCATAAGCTAAAGGCCTCAGGGAAGCAGTTGTTTGACGCGTCGGTATATCGGGATAATACAATGACGTCGTCCTTCCACGACATGGTTCGCTCGCTATCTGGAATGGCGGCATCCGCGCAACCTACTGCTTTCCATCACCTCCTTGCTAGACTTGCAAAGGACGGCCGCTTAATGCGATTATATACACAAAATGTCGATGGAATTGAGACATCGCTGCCCCCTCTGGCTACTGAAGTACCCTTAGGGGTCAAGGCACCATGGCCGCGTACAATTCAACTACACGGTGGACTCGAGAAGATGGTCTGCCAAAAATGCAGACATACATCTGATTTCGAAGCGGAACTCTTCCAAGGCCCTGATCCTCCCTTATGTCGGAAATGCTGTGAAACTGACGAATTTCGTACCACCACTGGCCAGCGAAGTCATGGAGTTGGCAAGCTGAGGCCGAGAATAGTTCTGTACAATGAACATAATCCCGACGAAGAGGCGATTGGTTCAGTTGTTACCGCGGATCTACGGGCCAGGCCTGATGCTTTGATAGTTGTTGGCACCACTCTGAAGATCCCAGGGGTTAGACGAATTGTCAAAGAAATGTGTCATGTTGTCCGGGGACGGAAGGATGGAATTACTATGTGGATAAATCGCGAACCAGTTCCCTTCGGAAAAGACTTCGAGAACTGCTGGGATCTCGTCATCAAAGGCGATTGTGACGAAGTTGCCCGACATGCCAACATGAAACCCTGGGATGATGATAGCGATGATACTATCCAGGAATGCACAGCCTCAGACGTAGAACGAGTTAAACAGGAACAAGGTCCCTTCTCTGTCATTGTCCCTACGTCCAAGTGCACACAGATGAATACTGGTATCCTCACACCCTCATCTAGTCAGGATGAAGCATTCAACGTCAAGGACCAGCCGCCAATTCCCTTCAACCTTACAGAAAAACCAACCAATAAATCCCTATCCTCCCTATTATCCGGGAAACCCGGTAAGAAAGCCGCGAAGCCCAGGAAACTCACCCAGAAGAAGCCAGGAGCTCCAAAGAAACCCAGAACGACGAACACAAAGACCCAACCAAAGAAGATTGATCAACAGTTCCGCGTTGGCAAGTCGAGTAAAGCTACTGTCACTCCCAAGAAGTCACTTAGCCCCAGTGAAGGCGATCACTCAAAGCCAATGCTTTCTATATCGCCTGGTGCGGCTCGTAATAATGGTCCCATGTTCGTCGAAACATCTACTTCTCCACCATGGAAGGACAATGTTACGATCTCCCCAACTGGCTCACTCCCACCTGATCTCGAAAGAATGTTAAACTAGTTGGAGCATGATAGGAAATATTTGGACTACGGCGAATAGACCCATTATTTGAGTGTTATGTTTACCCCTATTCGACCAGAGTACGGTTTCACAAATGCTCCCTTGTTTTTATTTTCACTTTCTCCCGCGCAACATTCCTGGCCCCTCACCATCGGCTATTATATATGATACCCAGATAGAATTTTTGTTGAAACTGATTACATTACAACTACCACCCCTGCTGAAAGCAACGGAAACCGTCTTCTACTTCTTTTTCTTTTCCCGCGACAGGGAGTGTATAGTAAGGGATGATTTGGAGTTTTAATTTTTCCTGTTTCGTTTCGTTTCTAGTCCCTATCTCTCTGTTCTGTGCTTTGTGTGTGGTTTAAAATAAGGCGTTTTGTGTGGTGGATTTGGTATGAGTGTTCTGCGTGTCCATGATCGTTATTTACTGGTAGTTTTTAATTTTTTTTTTCTTCTCCGCCCTTTCTTTCTTGTGAAAACTCTTATGCTGCAAGGACATATCAGGCTATACTTGACAAGCTGCCCGCATTCTCACACACAGGGCCAATTATGTTTCATTGTTCCTGTTCCTGCTCACAGTATGTTTTTTTGTCTTTGTCTTCGTTACATTTTTCTTCGTTCACTCCTTCAAGTGCAGAATACAGTCTATCGATAAACTCCAACCCAGATTTGCTACTCGCATTTTTTACATTTACATTTAAATCTTTTTATATCCTTCAATTTTTCTCCGTTTTATTTGTCCGCTGATCCGTGTTCTGCACTTCTTCTAAGCAACGTTTTTTTCTTCTTCTCCATTCTCAATTTTTGCGTATTGCAGGCGCTCTGCTACTAAATGGGGAGGAGGTGTTTTATCTGAACTGATGTGAGAACGGACATCAGCATCCTGTCTAGAGTACATACATACATCCTACCCATATGACAATGGGTTTAAACTTGCGTCTGGCGTTTTTCCTTTGTATAAGTTAAATGGCGGATACAATGGATACATGGGTGCTCTTGGTACCTTATAAATCACCTCCCTATTGTAGGCAAGTAACCATCTGACAAAATGAGGTAAAAAAATATCTTGAAGTTCTGGAAAAAGCTATGCTATGCTATTAATTGAATCCCATACTAATAGCAATAATAATAGTAACGAGAGAAAAATATATCTGAAATGACAGCGACAGCATGGTTTTGACCTTTGCATCCCATGCACTTAGGTATTATCCAAATTTCCTTGGCCAAATTCAATGACTACAAGATGAATATAATAATAGAACATAAACAGCCTGTGATTTAAAAAGAAAAAGAGCATAGCAATAACAAAAGCACCCAAACAAAAAGAGAAAAAAGGAGAAATAAAAGCCAGCTCCCAAGTCAATCAGCGTTAACCCAATACCACACACCGTGGCATACATATCCCAACTCATAACCCATCACTATCACTTTCAAGCCCCGAATCTAGATCGGGATCCATCCCTCTCTTCTTCCTCCTAGCCGTATCGCTAGCATCAGCATCAATATCAATGTCATCTTCATCCCCCCCCTTATGCTGCGTAGACTCCTCTTCTTCCCCTTCTTCTTCTTCTTCCTCCTCTCCCTCCTCCTCCTCTTCACCTTCCTCCTCCTCCTCCTCGTCCTCATCCAACGCATCCTCTTCTTCCATTTCTTCCGTCTCATCACCATCTCCACCCGGACCCTCCTCCATCTCCACGCCAGCCCCTTTCCTGCCACCACCAACTCCAGGCCTTGGCCTTCCAATTGCAATCTCGGTACCCCCTTCTCCACCCCTCTTCACCCGCTTAGCACCCGGTTCAACCCCATCATCCGCATCTTCAGTTTCAGCCCCAGCAGAAGATACCCCCCGTGTCTCCCACCCCACCAGCCGCCGCTCCTAATCCCGCCGTCGTCGTGGTAGCTACAGCGGCGGATTCGCGATCCTTCTTTCCCCTCCGCTTCTGTGCCGTGGCTTCAGTGTACACGGCTAGTTCACGCTCGAGGCGCGGGAGGAAGGCGTCAAATTCTATTTGGGAGAGGGCGGCGAAGACGTCTTGCGGGGTTACAGTTTTCTTTTCTGTTTCTTCGTTCGCGCTGGAGGGTTTAGTGTTAGTTAACGGACTTGAGAAGCAGGAGAGGGTTGAAGGGTAAGGGATAGGAAAGGGAAGTTTATATAGGAATGGGGCATAGGTCCACGAGGGTCCTTTATGTGTGTGCATTTGTATTCTTCCGTGGGTCAAGAGCCGCAGGAGGCGTAAGGAATTGCTCACTGTGATGAGAGATATGAAACGAATACCGTAGCGGCTTTCGAGATTGCTAACAGCGCATCTTTCTGTATCGAGGTATTCGGAGGCAAAGCCCCCTTTGCCAATCGCTGTGTGAGAGCTCGTGGGAGGAGGTAGTCCTGTACATAATTCCATTGTTGTTTTAAACATATTAACTTCTTGCTCTAAGCAAATGCTTTTGCGATAGCTAGATAAAAAGAGAGAGATATATATTGAAAATGACGTCGATATGTCCTTTTTTTTAAAGTATATTTTATCAAGCGCATCAATCACAAACCCACACACGATGCGCTCACCATGCCATAGGTGGTCAAACTAGGGAAAGAGAAGCGAACAAGCAAGAATAAGAGTATTATATATAAATCTCACCTCAACATTCACGCCGGTCTCAATAGGATCCGCGACCGCGTTCTGTTCGTCTTCATGGCTGCTGGCCTCTGCGGCGGAGGACGTGGATTTCCGCGGCGACATTTAGGAGGGGAGGGTCTGCGACAATGTATATATGACTTGGGAAAAAATATAGACGAGGTTTATATGAGAGGCTGTGTGGACTCGAATATTTCCGAGAGGAGGAGGAGGAGGTGGAGTTGGTTTTCTTTTCCCGCTTTGATTTTTTTTTTGCTTAATCGCGCGTGAAAGCAGCTCTCTCTAAACGATGTGTGCCGATGGATGGATGCCGCAGAGCGAGGACACGCGAAGAACCGTAATCTACGCGGTGTAAGAGATACGTCGACTAATTAATTTGGTCGTAATAACTTTTTTGCTGGATACTGTTCGTTTTTGTGTTTTTGATCTCTGAGGGCGGGCAAAAAGGCAAAAAGAATATGGAAAGAATTGTGGTGATGAATGATGTAAATGTATTTCGCGGGAGAGCTCTTTTGCGGGTGGAACTAAACTAAATATGCCGATATTTACGCCATTTATCTACAAGACAGAGTTACGCAAAGCATGAATGGAACATAAATTCTACACATTTTATCCTATTTATTTTCTATTCAAAAATAAAATTTCAAGATTTTTGATTCTGTGCTTTGAAATCTGGGCTTCAGATACCATGACGCGATAAAAGAGTAGAAAATATTCTTTTCTCTACTGGGTAAAAAAGGAATGTAGCTTTAGGAGAGCTTTTACAAAAAGAAAATTGCATGAATGTAGTAGTAGTAGGTATATATTCTCGTAATCTGAGTAAATAACATTAACGACCAGTCCCTAACAAACCCTCTAAAGTAGAAGAAATATAGTACCTCATGAAACGCCTTTTTGATGATCCCGTCCAAAATACACAGCAGAAAGGGATAAAGAGGTCAAGCAAATAAGTAAAATAAGCAGAAAGGCGGGCTACTCCACAGCCATTTCATCATCCTGCTGTGCACCATCTCCCCATAGACCTTCCAGTTTGAACTCCTCTGCCCATTCTTTGACAATCTGCTTGGTATCTGCGCCGCTCGCCGCGGCCATGTTGTTGCTGGAGCCGTTTGCAGTGGGCAATGAAGTGGCTCCTGGAATAACGGGGGCCTCAAGCCATCCTTGTATACGTCCGTCCCGCCAATCGTTAATCACCGTCGTTGCCGCGCTGTTGATGTTGGGGACACCGCCTTTACCAAGCCGTCCCCGTTTCCGGGCAACCTGGATTAAGAAATCGTTTGTTTTGTCGCCATCGGTGGGAAAAAGGGGAGGGATGCCGTAGACATCGAGCATTTTGGAGAGCAAGGCAGGGGTGGAGGAGAGTCGGTTCAGGAGTAGAGTGACGGCGGGGATAGGGTCTGAGATTTGTTTGGGAGGAATGGCGTTAAGGAGAACAAGGCGAGCTTCCTCGTTGATCTTCTTGGCTGACTTCTTTCCCCGTTCCGCGTTTGGAAATACTATTCCTGGGGAGTCGATGAGTTTCAGCTTGCTGTCGAGCTTTACCTCTCTGATACTGGTGGTAACTCCCGCTTCAGCACCAACTGGGCATGCTGAAGAAGAACCCTTGTTCAAGCGGGCAGTGAGTGCGTTGATCACGGAAGATTTTCCGACGTTAGGGTACCCGATGACACCGACGGATATCGAGCGCTTCAATTGCTTGCCATGAGCATAAGACTCAAAGCTTTGAATAGCGTTTCCGACGTGCCTTTGACGGTCAATTGCTTGTGGTCGAAGCTGTGAGCGTTCGGAGCACCTGTTGATGCCCTCAATGGCAGTGTGGGAAAATATCTTCGAAGGTATAACATCCAGCCTTTCAAAACAGGAGGCGGAACAAGATCGATCTTGTTCAGAATCAGGATGAGTCTCTTAGATCCCCCATCTGCGGCCATAATCTCCCTTTCAACTTCCTTCGACCTTGTACCTTCCGGATCTCGGGCGTCAAGAACATATAGCACGACGTCTGCAGCAGCAACAACTTGCTTAAACAATTTGTCGAACGCCCGTCTCGAAGTCTCTTTCTGTGTTGGTTTTTCAAAGACGGTATCCATCGAGTCATCCAAAGGAGCACCACCATCCTCATCGTCATCCTCATCATCGTCATCCTCATCCTCGTCCATATCATCCTCATCCATATCGTCATTATCATCGTCAAACTCCGCAGCTCTCGCCCGAGCAGATGCCAGCAATGCAGCCATGGGATTCGACTCGTCAACATCCTCATCCATATCGCTGTCTACCAAGTCATCATCCACGTCTAAATCGCCTTCGTCTTCCAATTGTGCATCTGGTAAATCTTCCGCATCGCCTTGACGAGCCTTCCTAGCTTCCTCCCGTATGCGTCGATTTTCCTCCTCCTTCAACCGCTTTTTTTCTTCGATTTCGTGGAGTATCTTATCTTTATAGGGGAACAAATTAGGAATACCGGGATCCTTCTTTAGTTTGGATCGCCATTCCGGGTTCTAAATAAAAATTAAAAAAGAACAAGAGAAAAATGAGCTGATGATTTAAGCGGTGGACGTAAAATCTATACATCGCTAGTAGGATTGCCCGTATACAAAACGTGGAAAAAAGGATAACATACCTTTTTTGCCAACTTTCTATTCTTCCTCTGCTTCGCTGCACTGGCCTTTTCAATCTTATGTCGTAGCCTTACCGGCGTGCGCTTAGACTTCTTGCCTAGCAAAGGAGAAAAAGAAGGAAGTCAGAATTTTTTTTTTTTTTATCTTCGTTACAAGTGGCCATTAAACGAGAAAGAGAGTCAGGTCATACCAAGTTTTACCATCTTGAAAAGCCTCCGCTTCCAAGATCAATCACAGCAAAAAATAATATATTTTGTACAGAGAAAGAAGAGCACTGGTAATGCTATCTTCCTTTGTCTTCATCGTCCTCTAAGCTCTTCAAACATTTTTGTGCGGGTGGAGCAGAAAGACGCCAAGATTTCGCAGCGCCAAGATTGAGGGTCGGGGAAATGTATATCCGCAGCTTGAACTGTGACTAAGCAGAAATATCAAATCCCTCGAGGTGGGGAATCCAGGACGACAAACTCGAGAGCGGGATATAGAAAATATTAAAGGGGACAGAGAAAAAATATCCATATTTCCAGGCATTTTAACGGTTATAGACATTTCATTTCTCTTTATCTCAAAATATATATCCAGAGGTCCTTGTAAGACTACAGGATCAGTAAAGAAGAGCCACCCCGCACCATAAAACCATGGGATCCTCTGCTCAAGACACATTTACCGCGCCAGCCGAAACCCTTTCCTTTGATGGTCTCCTCTTTGACTTTGATGGGACTATTATAGATTCGACGCCAGGTTAGCCTTTTTTTTAATTTTTTTTGTTGAAGTTTAGGCTCAAAATTGTTTTTTGCCCAGTTTGCTGATTGGACCACAGCAATTGTCAAGCATTGGCACAGGTTCGTCGTACATTGTTTGGTTAATTAATATCCTAATTGGACTAGCAGTTGGATATATGTATATATTGCTTATCGATGTGGTTTACTGGAGGGGATTTTTCCCTTATTGCTCTGAGATAAGGACTCAGTGAAAAAGGTTCCCTCATGCTGATGGTATATGTCGAAATCCAGATTAGGTGCCGAATTGAACCTAGATCCCGAAGTTATTCTACAGACATCACACGGACGAAGAAGCATAGATGTCCTGCAAATCATTGCTCCAGAAAAAGCTAATTGGGAATGTAAGTCAGGGGGCTCAAAAGTGCCTAGCATCCCACCATGCGCTTCGCTCCTATTTTGTTCCACCCCATTAACTGAAAAATAATACACCAGTCGTCAGTTACATTGAAGGCAGAATCCCCCGGGAAGATGGCCACAATGCTACGGAAATACCTGGCGCACGACAGCTTCTGGATTCTTTAGACGGCGCTGGCGCCCCCTGGGCTGTGGTTACCTCAGGGACCAGGGCGCTCGTCCAGGGTTGGCTGGAGGTCATGAAGCTGGCGCATCCCAAATACATGGTAGTCGCAGAGGATGTGGAAGTTGGCAAGCCGGATCCGCGATGTTACTTGTTGGGTCGCGCACGACTTGGCCTGGGAGACGGGGCTGAGATGCTGGTCCTGGAAGATGCACCCTCAGGTATCCGGGCTGGCAAGGCCGCGGGATTCAAGGTCGTGGCTCTGGCAAGTACGCATAAGATTGACGAGCTCAAGGAGGCTGGCGCAGATTGGATCGTTCAAGATCTACGAAGTGTTACACTGAAGGGCTATAGTGGAAAGGTGGAGATTGAGATTTCGAATGCTTTGCAGTGATTCAAATATTCTTTTTCTTTTCTTTTTTTTCCTCAATAGTGATTTTGTTCCCTTCGGTCAAGAGCTGGCAGGAGGGAAATACTTTTTTTCGGCACAATTTTCTCTTTTGAGGAAAAATGATTGATGCTCTATCGAAAGAACGGGGAGGGATACGGACTGGTGCCACGTGCCATATGGTCAAATTTGAAATGTACCAATGCTTCTGCACCTGGTATATGGACGGCTGCCCATCCTGAGCATGCATCGGGGGTTGGTCTCCCTCTTTCCTCTTCACTTTTTATTTTGATGTTCACCGCATTATCATCCTATAATCATCATGACATTGTTGATCATACAACTTTCGTGTCCTCACAGTACACAGAGATGGATTAGACTATATATCACGCGGTTCCCATGTTGTTATCCACCCTGCCATTTCCAGATTCTATAGAAACACAGCAGATCTTTTTGATCAGCCATACGGGACCAATCCCTTCAGACGGCCCGGTTGCAAATACGGCTCACGCATGCTGCTTGCTCTTGTTACATACATATATATACTTTTTTGGCTATCTGTCCTTGAAATTTACGTATGTTTTCCGTCTCGTTGATATTCCATGGCTGTCTTGCTGTCTTTGTGTTGCCCATCTCCCTACCTACCCCCACAGGGTTATTTTCCAGTCCAGGTATTTGTAAATGCCCCCATATGCTCGACGATACCAAAAGGTTGGGAACGGTGGACAGGAAGAGATTTCAAGTTTCTTGTTATTAACATGGCAGCAGCTTCAGCCGTAACTGGAAACAATTTGTCAGACAAAGTACCTGTTCAAACCGTCCCGCCAAGGGTAGCCCGAAGCCTCTCTAGTGATGTCGCGCGAAATCCCTTTTTTGGAGAGGCTGTCCTGCCCTGTGTAGCAATGCGGGGCATGAGGATTAACATAATGGACATCATAAAATATGGGCAGTAGAAATGACCCTTTCTTCAAAAGAGTAGTGTAGCAAATATATATAGATCACGTCTACCAAATCAAAATGGGCAAACAATACCCTAGGCATTGACTACTGGCATTGACTACTGGCTTCAATTACATAGAGAATCAACAATAAACCGCAGTATTATCAGAAGAGAAGAGGGTTGTGACCAGAAAAAAAAAATTCTACAACTTTCCAAAACTTTTCAGCGATGATGACTCCCCTCCGCTCTACTATCTATACTTCGTATCAATATCAAAATAATACTACGGAAGACAAAAACTTTAAAAAGGCCCCCCTGGCGTGTGATCGAGAAGCAAGAAAACTGACCTAGATTGAAAATGTCCACACTCTTTTTTGAGGGAAAGTCATACAATCGTGGGGGTTGGTCCAGGTACTGTATACTGTACACCAACCTACCCTTTCTCCCCCGTTGCTAAAGCAAGGGCCACAACGCCCTCCAGCTCCAATAAGACGAGCTCACAACCACTGCAGCGGATCCAGGGATCTGTATGAATCCCTGTTCACGACAAAACTTGGAGTGGTGACGCCATTCGTGTAATTGGACCAGAAAAGATTGATATTTTCAGTGCAATAGGTCGCAAACCACCCGTCGGCCAGGGGGGATGCCGGGGAAGGGGAATGAGTGTGTTAATACATATCGTGCATGGTTATATTATTATATTATTATTATTATTTCGTAATAAGTACTCCGTAGTACTATTGTATATTAACTAATGGATTTAATGGATCTAATGGATATCTATATTTGTGTATTTTAATATTTTGCATTTATTTGCTTGCTGCGTCTCCTTGAAACTGTTAGCCGTAAGAGCCAGGCTAACCATCTCACATGGTCAGAATCGTGGCTTTTTAAAACAAAAATTCAACACCCTTGCGGTGTCTACTCCGTAAAATGGAGCGAATCCCACGTTGCACGGGACCTCGATGCTGCGGATGATTTGAGTAACCCTGGGCAATAAAGCAGTTGGCGGTCAACTTTCCGCAACTTCTGATGAAAAGACGTACTTCTACTCCGTACTCCGTATATATTAATAATAAATAATAAAATTATGACAATAATGACATCTGTATATCATCATTAGTACCCTTGTTAGAGGTATCACCAGCCAACCTACAGTGCGTGCAGATGGGTATGTACGGTACGGAGTACAAAGATGCAAGAAAGTAAGCCCCATGTGCTCTCCCAGGCAAGCAGTATTTTTTTGCCTGCCACTGTCATCTGGCAAGCTTGTCTAACTCGAGCAACGAAAAACTGTTTAAATGATAGGTGGGAAAACATAACGAATTTGGGCAAATCGAAATAGGTAATGACGATAATCATGCCATTCACCAATTCCAAGCGCCGAAGGGGCCAAGATTTTCCCAAGTCTGTCCCGGTGTGGTGGTCCCGCCAATAGAGGGCGCATCTAAGTAACCCACACGGAGACAAGCGCCCTCCGTGGGCCCTCGTGTCCCCCAAGTCCAAGCTTGGGAAAGGGGCCCCGGGGACAGGGGAGGGAGGTTAATGGTCGACCCAGCGGGCATCTGCGGCCGGGCTTGGGATCGGCACTGTCAGCTGTTATTGTGGAAATTTTTGTGGGTAAAATTTGGAATCAGCTAAAATGATTGAGTTGTTGGTTTTGTTTTGCGAGGGCAATGAATGACGACTATGATTATGATTATATTATTATTATTTTGCAATATTTTTTCAATGTTTTGTGTAACCCCGTACTGCGTAGGAGGATGGAGATGTTTTGCAAGGGTAAACGGGATGCTCTGAGGTATTGGTACGTAAAAAATTTGAGAGGACTCGGACATTTTCGATCCAGTTAATAACTAAATCTGGAGAATATGAATATGAGCCCAGAAATTTTTTTGAAAGAGAGACAAACATCGGCGAGTAGTTTAGCTTTCTTGATATGCGCCACAGCGGATTTGAAGCTTATCGGGCCGTTTTCCTGTCTCCCTGGCAGCTTCAGATTCCTCTCCTGCTCCACATACGTAGTACACATGTCTATTCAGCCATGTGAAAGTTTTGGTTAGTTCAACTACTTTTGTCTGAGAAGTTAGAACTTGAGGCTTCAAGGATTTCCCTAGCTCGAGTTAAAAGATCACTCACTAACTCCGTGCAGAGTAGTCCGTAACTAAACTTTAGGACAGTTGTCGTCAGCATGTCCGCCGCGTGGCAGAGACGATGCCAACAAGCCGAAAAATATAGCTTTGGGGGATCTTCCTGAAAAGTTGACTTTCCCTTTTTGCACAAGCAGGCGTCCATCCCGAAGTACCCAACGCCGCCGTAATCCATGTTAACTGTTTGACAGGATCGGGGGAAGACTACGGAGTACTCCGTGTTAAATGTTAACAACAACAACAAAAGAAAAGGGGTGTTGATTCATCCCCCCCGGTCTTTTAACCGCTTTCTTTTGACCGAATTCCACTTTTTCCCCCGTTTCTATCGCTAGTATATACCCTCAAACAAACGAATTCCCACTTCGGCCAATTTCACCTTCTCATCATCATCAACAAGAATGTATCCGTTGAAACCATCCATATGAGTGATCATTGGACAAAGCACGCACGCAGTAGTGTGATATGCATTCCGTGCATCTTCCCGCGGCCTAGTGTGAGACAAAGCGGAAACGTGTCGAGAGAATCGTGAGATATAGAGACTTTTCGGAGGAATAATCACAAAGTATATCCATATACGAATTCTTCCGTACCGCACACTCCGCTCAGAGCAAAAAAAAAAAAAAAAGGTTCGAAACTAGTCGTTTTGGCAGCTTTAAGCTGGTGCTTGGGAGGATCGCCTGCTTTTTAAAATCCGAATTGTTTGGCGTTGAGGCTAAAATACCAGCACAAAGTTCTAGCCCAAAAGCCAGAGAAAAAAGCAAAAATACAAAGAGCAAAAATCCTTGGTGTCAGGCAGATTGTTTTGGGGTCTGTCACATAACTGCTGTGGATACTAGCCTTAGTGGTGGGTATTTTATTATTTAGTATTTCCAGTACGGAGTACAGAGTACGGGCAAAGGCAACACTCAATGAATGAAAAAATATCCGAGGCCTTCCGCTCTCCCCAATCCCTTCCGCAACTTCCTATAAGTACGGGACCGGAGGGGGATCAGATGATATATTCGGCTTATCCTGGGCGCCATGAATGGCCATGCCTCGCTTTTCATAAGTAAAATACCAACCCCCTTACTTCCAAAAATGGACCCGAGAGTGACAGCATTGCAATAACTTGTAGCTAGACGGCTCCGAACTTGGGGTTCATCGATGACGAGTCGACGTAAACAAATACCCATGTTGAATATCCAGAAGCCTTTCTTGCTCGATCATCGCTGATGCTACCCCTTGTTGCAAAAGAGCCCCAAGCTCCAAAGTTGCCCGCATGGACAGGGATCCACACAGGGACAGAGGGAAAAGTCTGCATGGATATGGATGCCCCCCGCGTATGTACGGCGTAGGGGTTGTTGATAACGTGGTAAATGGGTCACAACGAGCCCCCAGGCGATCCATTTGCGCGTGAATTAACATTGGCAACCCTATTTTATTTCAATCTAACCATTGGGCATTCGATGCGAAAAAAAAAATTACCTTTGTTTTTTTCCCTTTTCTTTTTGCACCAGGTAGTACCTAAATGGCTTATTGTTGGATGTATGTACTGCGTAGCGTTCAAAATGAGGTAGGTAATTAATTGATAGGACAGATGGTTTCGTAATACGCAGGCAAGGAGTGCCCTCGTCGCCCATTTCTAAAGCTGTTGCTATGGGTGTTATTAACCTTGTATCTGTCTTGTAGTCATATACTGCATAAGGTTCAGTTTCAACTTGATGACTCAAATATTACACGTTCGATTGTTGTTGTTTTAAAGTTAGAACCTTTTGCTTCATCGGTGAGTACGTAGTGGCATGTATTTGTGTAGCCCTTTCCTTTCCTTTCCTTTTTTTTTTTTGCTCTCCTCGATGAATGGCAGCAACTAGGTACGGAATATTCAAACAGGTTCGTTCCATAATATTTGTTAGAACAAATCTTGGGCTGGTCCTTGTTGGCTTGGAAGCGTTCTATCATAGTACTGTATGTAGGTTCTCCGTACGGAAGAATGAATCCATTTGACGAACGATGCTGACAGAAAAAAAATAATTCTACCAATAGAAATTACCCCTGAGCTTTTGAAGCAAGTGGCAAAATTGGCATGAATTCCAAATCGTGCCTTTGAACTGGAAGCGCTGGAGGAGACCGGAGGGACGTGATGGTGGACCCTCCTTCAGCCAGCCGCAAAAAACCTCAACCTGAGCCGTTAGACGGGGTGACCATTCCTCCGTGGGGCTTACCGTGAGGGACTTGGATACCACTCTAACCAAATGTAGCCAGTAGATACATACTGCGTACTACTAGTATACTGCAGATACAAAGAGGCCCTAGTATTTTGTCAGTATTATCAACAACAGCATTGAGCAAGATATGAAAATGAGAAATGAAAAAAAAGGGTATTTTGTCTCAAGTTTAGAGAACTTGGGT
>LGUA01000158.1:0-28157 GCA_001660665.1 Emergomyces africanus
AAAAAAAAGGGATGACTAATTAATTATTGGGTGCAATATAGAGATTTCGGACAAAACTCACTCGGTCTAGCCAGCCCGTCTTCCGTGGCACGAATTCATATACTAAAACAGAGACAGAAAAAAAAAATAAAACTCTACTAGATTGGAGAGGGGTATGTACTAGATACAGACTCCAAAGTAATATCCAGCCTGACCTACTTATCCAAAACAATAGTACTACTGCTACTACTGCTGCTGCTGCTACTACTGATAACCTGAAAATGAGTCCATCCCCCAACGTACTAGCCAGTACTGCTCCTATCACTTACTTCCCTTCCTCCTTCTTATCACCCTCCTTCACCTTGCTTTCGTCCTCTGTAAACCTCAAACTAATACTATTAACACAATGCCTCTCGTCCGTCGGCGTCCGATATCCCTCCCCCTTAAAAACATGTCCCAAATGGCCCCCACAGTTTGAGCAGAGAATCTCCGTTCGGTTCATGCCAAAGGATCGGTCTTCCTTGCGCGTCACGGCGCCTGGGATCGAGTCGAAGTATGCCGGCCATCCGCAGCCAGATGAGAACTTGTGCGCGGCCTTGTAAAGCGGGGACCCGCAGCCGGCGCATTCGTAGATGCCCGATGAAGGGGCGTGTTTGTCGTATTTGCCGCTACCGGGGGGTTCAGTGCCTTTGTTACGGAGGATACGGAATTGTTCTAGAGTTAAGGGATAGCAAAATCGGCGCGGCAGTTAGTCTAGATGTATGATATATATATAGTAGATTGGGGGGGGGGGGGGGGGGGGATAAAAAAGTGTTGATAGAGAATAGAAGGAGTGCTTGGGAAGGTAAAATGGCCCCGAAAAATTGGTGCAAAACTCACCTTGAGTCAGTACCATCTGCCATTCCTCATCCGTCCGTTTATCCGGGAACTCCATATTCCCCGTGTTCTTATTTGATGAGCTAAACCTCGCAGCAGTGAGAAATGGGATCGTGAGAATAGAGCTAGATAAGACGGCTTTGGGCCTAGTTGGCGATGAACGACGTCCTGCCGCAAAGCGGGGAAGACCAAGTCGGAACGGAGTTCTATTAGGGGCAAGCTGTCGTGATAGATTAGATGTAGGTCGACGGGGATGAATACGGAGATGTTGAACCGACGAGCGCTTAGGGTATCGAAACATTCAGGTATTGTTAGAAACAATTTAATAATATCAGGTGGAGTAAATATCTAGATGGTCGGTCAGCGAAAAATAAGCATTTTGTATGCTTTTCGGAGTTAAAAATAAGGTTCGCCACTTATGACCTCATTTTACGTTTTCTAAATATAAAACCTTTGAAGTCCTGACTCGGGCGAGGGACAGGTGTGCCGCAAAAAATAATTATGGGGAATTGGACATGGGAAATTTGGATAATTCGCATTGCAACTACTTAAGCATAATTTGTTAAAACAAAAGTGTCAAATAAATCCCAAGCATCAAAATTATAGTCTCGCTTCAATGGAATCCAGGATTTTGACTGTTCTCACACCAAGTAACTACTACATACTCCAGTAACAAACGATAGGGCAATATACATATAACATAGAAGAAGAAAAAAGAAGCCGAAACCCACAGCTGCCAAAACCTGACAATGCTCACTGACGCCTAGCCAACCCAGTAACTGTTAAATATCCTTCCCCAACCTCAACTTTCCACCCTTCATTAACCAGAGCCCGAGCAACCGCTGGACCCAACCTCGCAGTTCCATTCTTGGAATGCCGGCCGAGGCCAGTAATGATGCGATATCCCTCCTGCACCGGACGCCACCCGCCAGCAGGCGCATACTTGGCGTCACCAAGAGAATCCCACCATGCCTCCACCTTTCTCTTCACGATACCCACAGCATGCTGGACGCTGACGCCGTGCAGGTCCAGTAATCTGCTATCAGACTGTGATTCCACCAGCGCGTCTGCGGCAGCGGCGGCTTCTTTCTTTGCTTTCTCCATGTGTTCCCGACCTACCGCGGAGTAGTACCCGGCCGCACCAGCCATGAGGTGATCCGATTTGCCGCGGCGATAGGCTGAATTGGCTTTGGTAAAGGCGCTGTGACCTGCACTGATGTGAGAGTTGGCAATCGCTCTGCTTGTGAGGTGGTCGCGTTGAGGCTGCCGTGTCCACGAAGGGACTTTCTGGGTTTGATTTGGAGGATCATTTTTCAAGTCTATCGGGGCCTGTTGTATTTGGACGATATCTGTGGGAAGTGGTGGTGGTTTCACGGTTATCATGACAGCTGCAAGCTCGCTTGCTGCAGAGGTGGAACTCCTGGTTAGTCGAAGCAACCCAGCAAGCTTCTCTGGTGGAACTCTATGGAACTCCTGCTGGAGTTCTGCTATTTGGGTTACGACGACTGGGCTATCCATCATGTCTTTTGCGTGTTGCTCTGCCTCCGTGGACGCAAGGGAGTGCAATGTGTTTGGGAGAGAGGCTCCATTCAGGTGATAGGCAGAAGTCACGGATTTGGGCGACAAGTAAGTTCTGGAACAGATAAAATCGACATCCCTTTTGCTATTTTCCCATTTGTTCTCCACCTTGTTGAGTTCGCGTTGCGCTAAGACGGATGCACCCGAATGATGAAGAGATGTCTGTTTTTTTATGCGTTTGCTCTTCGCTCTCTTGCGTTCTCTTAATTGGATATCGCCTTCGAAGCCATCGATCCCTTTTGGTACTGAGACCTTATCCTCTTGGCCATCCGCGCTTTGATCTTCAAAAAATGCCAGGTTGAGCAACACATCCATCGAGCGATCAATATCCTCGGCGCATTTTCTTAAAGTGTGAACTATCGTGTAATGGTCGATTGAGGGAAACATCTCCATCAAATAAATGGTCTTACTTTCGAGAGTAAGGCCTGTAATTCTGGAAACACAGGTTGGGGATTGTTCGGTATGAGGGCTACTCCACCCTCCACCAAATCGTGTAGGTTTCTGGTTCTCGTCCAAACTAGCCGCGGACAAATCCGACTCGATACTCGTGATGTTCGAGGTCAAAGATTTCTGCGTTGGATGCGACCCATCTTGCTCCGATGCTAACTCATCCTCATCACCTGTAAAGTCCTGGCCACTTGTGCCGGAGGGGTCAAATGTAGTAGTTTCTTGTTCATCGGCGGAGGCTTTTAGCCCATCAAGTGTGTTGCGTAGTTGCTGAACGCTTTCGTCATAGAGAAGGTCATAATCACTTGCAATAGCCGCGAAAAGCGCAGGATCTAGTGGTGGGCAGTATTCATTTTCCAAGCCCTGTCGCGAAAAGAAAAATAACAGCAAAAATGTCAGTAAGAATCACTCGTAGGGGTCCAATAGGGCATACGAATATCTGAATATCAACACCCACTTTCATGAGGCTTTCAACAGGCTCATCCATCAGGGAAATCGGAGCATTTAAGTCTGGCAGCTGGGCTATGAAGCGGTGGCATCGCTCTGAAGAGGAAAATTAGAGGTTGACCGCGGAGTTGCATGTACTCCGTACTATCAAGCAAACAACGCACACGAACGTGCTGAAAATTCTCCTGGCAGCACAAACCAGTAATACACCAAGATGGAATTTGCGTGACTAGTAGCAGTACTACGTACTAGTACTAATTGATTTAAATAGTAGGTGCAATTCAGCGAAAGAGCGAGCCACCGAGGGGAAGCGAGTCACAGCACCATAAAAAAAAATATATTTGGCAGATGAATCACCACCACCGATGACGATGACGAGTTAGATCATGGCGATGAATTTCATAGACATAAAACAGGACAAATATTTGCTAAAGGCGTACTGCGTAGGGCGACAGTTCGTCGCTTTGCCAGATCAACGAAGCGGGAAACTGGCAGGCAAAAAACCCTGCTCCCCGGCTTTAATCTAGTTTAAGTTAGACTCGATAAGAGCCTCCCCTGCTCCAGAAATCAATCTTCAGCCTCAACCATCCAGCAGCTTCAGAACAGTTAATAATCTACACAAATGCATTAGAACAGAAAACATGGTCGACACTAATTCTTGGTGGCCCGCAAATGATGGTTGCCTGAACATCAGGCCTTCTGCAGAGCTCTATTGACAGGTCTGCTATTCCTGACATTAACCCACAGCCACACCCAAACGATCTGCCCAACTACTAGTACTACTTACTACGTGTGGTGGTGATGCATGCTGTGGGCCAATCCCCCCAGCCGAAACTTGCAATACTGGAGGAGAGCGGGGAAATTAAATGGGCAGACACACACACACTCGTTGTTGTGCCTCGTATAAGTTTATATATTCAATTGACTTGAGGCGCAGACAGGCGCTGTCAGTCCTTCGCCTCACCTTTTATACTTCCTGGCCAGCAGCTTGTGAGAGGAAGGAAGGTTGCTGACATCATTTTCAGTACTCTATGCAAAGTTTCATTTAATACAGATCTTCATTATTCTCATGATATCTAATTCATCAGTCAATTTTGATCTGATATCTTGGTCTGATATCGGCCGGTTAACAGATCATTAGGCTAGGAACAGATTATGTTTATATCATTCACAATAATAAATTCGTCTCAAAACCCCATTAATACTATTAAAATAGACCAAAATTTCCTTTCTCGCTAATTAGGGCTGACTTCCTTTAGCTCAGACACGTTGAGCATTGTACCCACCATTGGAAAAGGCATTCATTGAAACACAACCAACTAGCTTTTCGTTTAAAAATCGAAGTAAAAAGTTGTCAGACTTAATCCTTGAGGGCCCTGGTGTCCTTAAGGATTGATCCTTTTGGCCCAGTGGTTTCCAACAAAAGTAAAAGTAAAATAAAAAGCAACAATAGAGGTGAGTCTAGGGTATAATAGAAACTGGCTACCAAAAGTGGACATATTTAGAAGCCCACGACAGGCTATATATATGCCACCGGGAGAGGGCTATTTTGTACCATATATTTTGCTTTTACTCTAGTTGATTGGTTCGTTTTGCTTCCGCTTTCCTAGTAACCCGTCTGTCTTCCGCTATTATTATATTAGGTTAAGGGGAAAAAAACACGAACGCGCATTAGCAGGAAAGTGGACAAGAAAAAAATAAGTAAATACTCCTTATAGTTCTTTCACACTTTTATTTTTCCGTCCTTGAAATTCGTGCGCTCATTAGGGGGGGGAAAATAATAATAGTAAGTAATAAAAATATAAAGAGAGGAAAGAAAATTGAAAATCCGAGGACAAAAGAATTTAGAGAGGATAAACCGCTGAAGAGGATCGAAATCCAATAAAGTAAAGTAAAATAAAATAAAATAAATCAAAGTCACCAGATGCAAGTATATGTGAACCAACCCCCCATTTTGAGTCCGAATTCAACTTGAAGTATAAAGCAGAAAGGAGAGAGAAAAAGAAAAGGATTCCGACACTTGCGTAAAAACGCCTAGCTGGGACAGGAAAATGGGAAAATGGGGTACTGGTTAACAGAACCGCAGGGGAATAGATATCCGGGGAAGGTTTTAACAGAATTGACATCCAGGATCAAGCATAGAAAGTGACAACCATAGATGTTCTGAAGCACGTATCTTTTTTTCATTCCGAATACAGAAAAATAAACACGAAGCAATAAAGAAAATATATATTAAGACGATTTTATCTCATTCGCAAGTTCAAAGATATCACCGCGAAGCGTCGGGTTATAGTCCGCAATCTCAATCAATTTATTCTTAGAAGAGAAGAAAATGACATAATTCCATGATTTATTGCCATGTTTCGGACCCGCAGACTCCTTAGGCAGGTTACGAATGATATTGCGTAAAATGAGGATTGCCTTGTATGCGATTCCGACGGGTTCGCCTTTCTCATCAACAGGAGTCGGGTAATAGTCGAACAGTCGCGTGAGTTTTGGCTGGATGATTTTGCGCGGGGGGGGTGGTGAAGGGGAACTCATGTCCTTCAGCGGAGGCAGGTGGGTTGAAACGTGGCCAGCGACGCGAGCCGTGTTGATGGTAGGGATTTCATATTCTTTACATGTATCCCAGGCGCAAATGTTGGTGGGCCGTCGGGCATCTTGCAGATTGCCCAAATCAGCCGGGTTAAGAAGCATATGCTCGCGGAAAACATGCTCTTTAAGTTTCGAGGGGTCAATAAATGCGACTCTGCATTGAGCATTCGGGATATTCCACTTGCATTGGTGGTATGGAAATCCGTTGAAGTCGTAAGCCGCCTCAAGTGGGCGGATGCCTCTAATAATGAATTTGGCGACTGCACCAGGGACAACCTGCGCTTGGGCTGTGGAGAATGTGCGGCTGACGGTGTTGATAAACTCCGCTGCCGGAAGCGTGCTTACACCGGGCACTCGTTCATCCGCGAAACAATTCTGATAAGCGTGCCAAAGGGCAAGCTGAGTGATTTCGCACTCTGCATCTTCAATGAAGGAGCATTTGAGCCATCGAGAGCAGCGTTCAGGTTCAGGGAGGTGTAACAGCATGGAATGGAGGTCGGGTGGCATATTAGGAATGCTGCTTGCGGGGGGGCCTTGCGCTCTTCTTGATCCACTATCTCGCTGACGTCTTGTTCACCCTCGAATAAGAGAAGGTTAGTCAGTCGTGGGATCAGAGTAGTTGGAAGCCAGAACCTGGTTATGAGTTCTTCGACATTTTCTGGAATGGCGGTGTACTGGTAAAGGAAGTCGAGGGTCCCAGAAAGAAGTTCCTTGTCCTGTTCAAGTAGGGTGTAGCTCATAAGCATGTTGACTTTGTCATCCGGGACGCCTTGAAGACGTTTGATCGTGTCAAGCTCCATCGAATACAGTATCATAATTTTTAGCGAAGTTAGGATATGGTATCTATCAGATGATCCTAAGAGTTCGAAAAGGGAGTTGAAAAGGGGATCATCAGGGTCAGTTTCCCAATACGGACAGACTTGTTCGATAGTGTCCAACGCGTAATTTAAAATTTCATTAAAACGTGGCTGGCGGGGGGTGTTCAGCACGACAAGCATTCCATCTTTAAAAATCTCCAAAGTCGATAGAAACACGGCGTTTGCCTCCAACATCGACATATTCCGTAGCGTCAGGGCAGCTTCCTTGATATTTCTCAGGTGATGGGCAAAATTCTCGGTCTCCACGTTGTCATCGCTGATCGTGATTGGGAATTTTGCCATTTTTTCAAGAATGTCGGTGTTGCCCGTGCCGTATAGGAGGTTGTCCCTTGGCTCTTCAAGAGAGGTGTAATCAATCTCCCAATTGATGCCAGACACAAGGTAAGTGATCTCCATGACTTTCTCCACCAGCTCCTCCGCAAGAAAAGGGAAGTCGTCGAATTTAAATTTGTCTCCTCGTTCGTCTGAGATGACTACCAAGTGATGAAGCGCGAAATCTACTTCGGAAGGGATGCGGGACTGCAAACCTCTAACGCAGTGATTGTAGATGCGGGGAGCTAGAAGGGGTAGGGCATGTCAGATTCATTTTTCAAGAGGTTGTAAGCGCAAGAGAAGAGAGGAGAGATTAAAATTTAATAAGAAGTATATAAATATCACGCACTCTTTTCCGGTATCATAGATACCATCATGGGATCCATAGTGCGAGCAAGAGGCGGCTGGTCAACCTGGGAGTATCTGCCCCGGCGATTTGAAGGGGTGTCGACTGCGATTGTATACATGGGCGCTCTGGTATCCACGCTTGCGGAAGGGGTAGTCGCCGACATAGTGGTTGTAGTGGTTGCGTTGTTGTTATTGTTGATGGCTGTGGTGGTAGGTGTTGAGGAGGGAGAAAAAGAGAGAGCGGACGGGTGGGAATTGTTTTGGTTGGCAGGTGTGCCTGGTGGGTTACCCCCACTGCGTGTCTGTCTGGTTGCGGGACTCGTCGCGCCGTAGGATTGTCGTTGAGGGGGAGCTCGCCGGAGGCCTGTTAACGAGAACACAACCATAGGTCAGAATTATCCCAAACTCCTGCCCCTGAGAACGAGGGGAGCGGAGGGTGGGCGGAAATTCTCAAAACTTACCTCTAGCGCTCCGGGCATCGGCAGAACCCCCGTCCGCGGCCACTGGGCCATTCATGACCACCACCTCCCACGGGCTATGTATATCTTCAAGTAAGCAAGGGATTTCGCGCTCATCCAATTGAGACTTCCAGCTCTCATCATGTGCGTGAGTTCCAGATTTCAATGCAAGACGTAGAAAACTCACAGTAGCCACTAGTGGTAGAGCTCTGGCTTTGATGTGCCGCGACAAGGTACCAGTCTGCGGCTCAGGTATTCCCACGAGTCCAGCGATTAGCGGACCACTTATCCTTGCCCGTGGAAACCCTTTGCAAGGCTCCCGCCGTCAAAAATGTCGATAAAGTGAATAATGGGATCTACCTTCTTCTGATTCACCCCCCGAAGCCTGCTTTGCTTGACTTAGCGGGGCTGCAATTGGCTTGTTGTAAGTACTAAGAGCCTGAGACAATGGGGAAAAAAAGAAGGCAAAAAGAAGGAAAAGCAAGTTCCTGATCAGCTGAATCCCGCGCAAACGAAGATGCATATAGACGCGACGGGGTATATCAAATCATAAGCAGAGAAAGAGTTAAGGATAGCAGTAGGGCATACAACTACTAGGGCTTGGTGGATGATTGCGCGCAGAGCGAAGACAAAAAAGCAACAGCGCCAACCCGCATCTGGTCTAGCGTGATAAGCGGATTCCTTTGCATGGTTCTTGGCGGCCGAGCACGATCACGTGGGAAGCTATTCTCCGAGCTCAAGGGGAATTCTCTCCAATTTTGCTTATTTTGCGAGAATATGCCTAGGGAGATTTAGACAGTTTTCTCTGGTGTCTTCAAGTTTCTTCAAAAAGCTTGTTCGCCATACGGAGAAAATATAACTGCATACGGAGTCGTAGCCTCACTAATATAGTGGTACCTGTTTTTCAATAGGCTGGTATGTGCTGTACTGTACTCCGTACAGTAACTTATTACCAGTTACTAATTCCCAACCGTTTAGCAACCAAGTCTACTCCGTACTGCAACTACTCAATCAAAATCTGTTAACATTACAGTTATAATCTGTTTTTATATTAGTTCAATTACAAATGTAAGTTTTCTCACCTCATACAACTAGAATATATCAATAATATGAGTATTATGTCAGTGGCAAAAAGAACAATATAGTAGTTCCAGTAATGATTTGACTCTGACAAAAGAGCAATTTCTGTTCACCACTAATTCCAGGGCGGTTATCTGGCCTCGTTATGACTTTTCTACTGGAATATTTCTTTTTTCTTTCTATTTCAGCTCATGGATAATGCGATTTCAATCTGCAATGACCAAAAGCTCGCTGTTAGAGTCACATATCCCGTTTGGGAAATTGAGGCTCTTCCCGCTTGGATGAGCTTATCTCGATCTCTCCTCAAGTTGTCTCTATTGATTTCTTCATCACCCTGGGGTCTGCCTCAATTGACAGCGAATATTAGACCTATACATGCTGATTCCTTCGATCCACCGGGTATTTTCTGATTTCCCGATTGAACTCACTATTAAATTTACTCTATTTTATCTCTCCCAGCGGAGTCTCAAGTGCTGGGTGTTGGGAATCTGCTTTGCCCATACCCCTTATCTAGACCGCCAACATTAAGGCGTTGTCTTCCCCTTGTTTTGATTTTACCTGAGATGGCTTCTGCTAACTTCACAGGGACTGTTGAGTCCAGATCGGACTTGTTGAAAATCCCCATCTTGAAGTTCTCGTACTCTACCACTTCAGCAGACCGTGCGTGTCCCCTAGGATGGACACATTTATCCAGTAGCGGTGATCTCGCCGTTGTTTTCGACCATATAATGCGCCACGAAACATCTTCTGCATTCTATCAAGGGGACCAACGCCTGAGAGTGTTTCGAAACGGTGATGTCTTGGTAGGTAAATTCCAGGGTTCCCCTTAAGGCATATTATCTGACGCTGGGGGTCCTTGGAATCTAGGAACTACTCAATTTGAATTCATTAGCCCGAGAAGCAGCAGCATTACCTTCTCACCCCTTTGCCCAGAATGTGAAACCCCCTGTTGCCATCATCGTAAAATCCCCTTGTCTAGCGGTGCGCTATCCCATGACAAACGATCAGGTACAATAGATGAAATCCATCCATCTTTATTTTAGTGTGTTGATCACTAAACCACTTTTTAGACCCGTCGTTTCCAGATCAAGTTCCCTTCCAACGCTGATTATTCCACCGCAATATCAGTATTCAACAAACTTGGTTGCTCAATCACACATTCCTCAGTAGCCCCATCTCATCAGACTTCCTCGAATCGACCACTCTCTTCCTCGTCCCAAACGCCTTCTCTACTGCAGATTGGTAGTGGCGCACGTACAGCATCTCCAGGGCTCTCAACTCGACCTGCAGGAGACTATTACCAAGGGCGCCTATGTCAATCTCCGTTGACAGAGCATAGCACGTCGGGGTCAGCTATTAGCTCATTAAACAATATCCCAACAAGTGCAAGAAGCTACTACAACCCGGTCAATGAGAGACCTCGCACCTCGGCATTATTTGTTCCTTCGACAGGTCCTCCTCACAACTTTGCATCTGCTAATTCGCCTACCGTAACCAGACCAGGACCGTTGTCTACGGTGGATGCTAGGCCAGCCACGGCCCCGGCATTGCCTGGTGTAGACACACTCAGTCAGATTTTGCCCCCGAAAAGAGAGCTACCTTTCTCTAAACCTGGAACCAAACCAAGATCGAGGCAGCCATCTCATTTTCGAGGACCCGCTAGTAAACTAACAAGATCTGCAGAGCCTCATGGTCCATCGTCCTTTTCGATATCTCAAGCAGGGGCCTCCGCTTCTAACAAGGCGAACGAGAACCTCCCACCATCCAGCACCAACCGAGACAGTAGCGGGATAATTGCCAATGTGGGAGTCAATGACAGCTCTACGAATCCCAATCCACCATTCCGTCTCACTCTGGGCCGTGAAAACCTGGGAGCGAATAACCCTAGTACCTTGCAAAAATTGACTGGTCCAACTGGAATCGAACCCAGGGCCTCGTTCGCCAACGAGGCGGGAAATAACCATAGTGAGGAAAGAAACAATGTATCGAACGTAGTAGCCACCACAGCCCTAGATGCTGCTGTTTCTGCTACCCCACAGCTCCCGCCCGAAAGAAGCGCAGGAGTAGGATTCATTTCTTCGACAAAGCATACCAATACAGCGAATATATCACCCTCTGATTTATCGGCGTACCTTTCAACACGGAACCCGGAACGAACCGCCCTGGTGGAGTCATGGGTTTGCTCGCAGCTGGAAAATGATGCATTCCTGACTCTTTGTCAGGATGTCGAGGGGGTGTGGAGGAGGATGGCCTTCGGATATTAAATTCGCATACGAAAATCGCATTCTGTTAGTGGATTTCCAGCACAAGCTCCCACTGAAGTTTTTCTTGACATTTATCCTGTATGCCAAACTATTTTGTACCCTCATCATAAGTCAACCACATATATAAAATATATCTCTGCGCTTTCTCATCCCCCTTGTCGACCTTATTCTCTCATTCAAATGTCTATGATTGCATTTCCCACCCCGCCCTTTGAAACCAAGTTTAATGCCACTCTTATAGCTTCTTATCCATATTTACCTCAAGCGATTATTATTCCGCGGGACTCTGCAGAAAATGAAGCTGACTCGTGAATGATAGAAGCTTGTACTAATAATAATGATTAGACTTGTGACAAGAGAGTAAAAGAAAACTAGACTCAATTAAGAATAACTCGTTCTTTTGTTTCCGATAGCATGCTAAATGAAAAAGCAAATTTGATTAAGAAAGTAGATATATGAGAAATAACATATAAACATGCAATGGGGTCACGAGTGATTGTCACGAAAAGCTAAATCACTGACAGAGTTTTGGAATGTAAGAGCTATTAAGAACATACACGCCACAGGGTTAAAAAGGACATAATGGAGGAGAAAACAACCCTCAGACATTAAAAGGGCTGCCGGCGGGGAATCTGTTGAACAAAGCTGGGCGTTCAACCGACCAACACCCAGGATTTTTGAAGCAAAGGCAGAAGCAGACACAGAATGGCAAACTCGGGAGGTATTGCGAGTACGAAATTGAAGGCATAGTCAGAACAAGAAAAAAAAGAGGGAAAAAGGAAAAAGAAGAATAAAACAGATGAAAGCAGAAAGGGGGCAAGAAGGACAATCCCGCCAGCCAGGAACGCCAGTGTGTACCTAACCATGATCACCTGCAACCAACCACTCCAAAAAAAATAAAAATAAAAATAAAAATACCAAAATAGAATATGAAATAAAAAATTAAATATACCGCCTATCCTTCTGTTCTTTTCCTACATTTATTATCATCCCTCTCACCATCATCACACGCGAGTCAATGTTATACTCCGACAAGGGTGGCAAGGGCAGGGGGGGAGGGCAAGCGAGGAGTACTATATATATATATATAAACTCGCCCATCAGACCCATCAGATAGATAAGAAAGGGGTGTAAACACGGACCCTAATCCCAACCCCTTAACAAACCAAAAAGAAGTTGTTTCCCCTCCTTTATCGAACAAATTCTGCAAATTATCCTCAGCAGCCCTCTTTTCTAAAGACTAAAAAGAGTAACCCGCTGACAGAAGAGAGGGGGAAAACCTCAAAAATCAAAAATTAAAAAAAGAAAAAAAGAAAACTAGAAGCAAAACCCTTGCCCAATCGCAAACCATTTTAATTATTCCCGGCAAGTACATTTAAATACCCCTTCTTAGTCAAACTCGTAAAATCAATGAATGCTGGACCAGGCGCCGCCTGTTTCTGCTGCTCCGTGCCGGGCGGGTGTTGAAGCCCATCAGCAAACTCCCCTGGAGCACCAGCATTAATGTCCTTCTCATCACCGCCCGCAGCGTTACCAGCAGAGGTAGGAGGTGGCGACGATGGGTTCCCTCCGCCACTACCACCGCCACCTGCACCGACAGCTAAGTCAGCCAGATGCTGCAGTGATCGCTGTTCCGTCGGTCCCACGATTGGCGGTGCAGATCCCCGTCCCGATACCGCGCCGCCAGTGGTAGTGGTGGCACCGTGTGAGCCTGATTGTCGGACCTTTGCGAGTTTGGCTTGGATGAATCCATGTATGCACCCATCCCAACTAGACGTGGTGAAGATATTCTCAAACTCTCCCGCCGTAGCTGTATATTTCTCCCGGAGAGAGATAACCTCCAGGCCTTTCTCTAGCGACCCCCAAGCGTCGATCGCAAGGTCCGGCAAGTCCGTGATTTCAAGTAGGGTGAGTACAGCAAGTGAGAGAAAATGGAGGTGAAATGGAGAAAGGGGTATCGGGATTGGTGTTGATGTTTTTGAGTCGGAGGTCTGGGGTTGTGATTGTTTGTGGAGGATGTCGATGATGACTTCCGCTGGGTAGAGGATTTCGGACGGGGTGTAGGTGAACAAGTGTCGTTTCAGGAGGAGGGTAATGAACCAGAACATCAGCTGTGATAGTTCCTCTATGCGTGAGGTTGTTAGGTTACCACCGCTACCATCTAGATGAAGCTGTTCGACATCCCTGATACGGTTCAGCTGCCCGTACATATTACGTCTAAGAGCGCGACTACTGCCGTAGTTTGATAATGTATGTGGTGTGATGTCAAAAAGGAGGTCATGAATTTCCGTTAAGAGCGTTGAATAACCTGAGAGAGAAATGGAGTTGTCAGCCTCTATATCGCTAGAAGCACTAGGTTTGTTTCTATGAAATAGGAAAACAATAACGAAAACGGAGGGAACCATACGCGATATTTGCAGTGTGGCACCACCAAAGAACTGTCTATCTTCAAGCGTGGAAGTTTCATTGGTGTCGAAAAGGTCAGGTCCAGCCACGGCAACGGTATGCCACCTTGATAAAATACCAACTACAATCCAATTGCGGCGTGCGATGTTTCCGTCAGAATCGAGATCAGTGTCATCCGGGTTGCTAGTCCTGATCTGACCCAGGCTTTTGGCAATATGATATGACAGAGGGTACGCAACCTCCAAAAGTACCGACTTCGATAGCCCATTCTGACCACGTAGATTTTCTGGTCCACGAGTGTCAGCCTCAAGAATCATCAGAAGCATGCTTTGGAGAAGCACGAAGTTAGTCGACAATGACCTGGAAGACGGTTCTTCCCGAAAGGAGGCATATATCCGATCCTGAGCCTTTTCGAACGTTGCAATGTGTTGGAATTGAATCTCAGCACGAGAAAAATTCGCGCCCGTAACTGCATAAAGGCAGTGTAGAAACACTTCTTGGATTTGGCGATTACATTGTTGAAGATGATCGCGGAATCGATCCCTTGAATTAGGCAACACGGGCAAAATGGGATGGATATGATGGTAGTAACTATTGGTGATGTTAGTAAGCGCTTGATGCGTAGGTTCTGAGCAGAATTAGAATGTTGAGCGAGACTTACGCGTCAAAAACCTTTTCATCCAGCTCAATAAGCGGTTGAAGCTCATCTCCCAACCCGCTGACTTCAGATTGCTGTCCTGCCGCGGGACCTTCTTGCGACCAGAAAGGCTGGCTAACTTTAGCAGATCCATTTGTGAGAATTGGACCGGAATACATGTCGACGCCTGCGCCGCCATCTCCCTGAGGAGCGTGAGATTGGTCTTTACTTGGTGTCTGGACAGGCCAGCCTCCAACGGAGGATGGACGCCCATTTTGAGAAAACGGAGGTTGGATAAAAGTGTTTGGAAGACCCTCTGACATAGAGTAGGTCCTCTTGCGGGATAAAAGATTGCCGTCTACTGGGGATGAGAATTCCTGGTATCCTTGTGGAGACGCGTCTTCATGCATTGGCTGGTAGTGAGTGTCAGATTGGGCCATTCCGGGATGCATTTTGCTCTCAAGGTTGTTGATACGGTCGGCAAGGTCCTTTATATACCTATCAAACAATCTTAGTCTCCCGAAAAAGTGTTTATTGCTTTTAAATCAGGAGTTCGGAGAAAAGCTAGGACGAACGCACCCTTTGCTCGGCCCACGTTTCATAGGAACCCTACTAAATTCACATGTTGCATTGGTGCGTCGGCAGTTAGAGCACGTCTCAACTCCCGCTTCGGATGTTGCATCACACCGAACCTATATTTGTTAACTAAATGTAAATTAATACTTAGAAAATTATGTAGTTTAACTCACCTTTTTCCGCCTACACTCATCACAGGCCCGAGAAACTTTGGATCGCTTCCGTCGTGCACTCTGATCACCATAGCTCAAGTCATGATTAGGATCAGCGCCAACTTGTTGATTTGGAGTGAACTGAAGGAGATGCGATTGCTGAAGTTGCTGATCCTGCTGCTGCTGTTGCTGCTGTTGTTGCTGCTGATTGTCAGGCGTAGCGCGGTTCATATCTGCCGCTCCAGGATTCGGCTGGCCCAAACTCGTTGACTGGCCATGACCAATTCCATTGGCAGAACCATCATTGGCATTGGCATTTGCAGTGGAAGCCTCGCGCGACAATTCAGCGGAGAGATGCAGCTCGTCCGCGGTCAGGTGTCTTGACTGATTAGCGTAGTAGGGCACAGTGGCTTGACCAACTTGCGCCGCGTTGGGAGAAGGGTACGAGTGAGCCGCAGGGATCTCAGAATGATCTCTGGAATCCATGGTATCTAGATCACTTCCAGGAATGGCAGAGCGGGAAGGTTGTCGCAGAAGCGGCTCCCCAGAAGACTGGTGATTGGCGTTATAGACTTGGGCAACGCGAGTGTCTGCCATGGTTAGCTGGAGGCAAGGAGAACAAGTTTCTTTAAGAAGTCTAGGGAGTCAATTCGACGCGGGGAAAGGGGGAAACGAACAGTTAGCCTCGGGCGACCAGCGGCGTTTGCAGCAGAGGAGCCCGCTGGCGACGCGACCAAGCGTTGTTCACCACCAGGGTAGACAAGACTCACGAGAAGGCGCAGTGTTTTTTTTTTTTTTTTCTTGGTTGATGATCGCATCCACGAGACCCAATGTATTGGTTTGGGTGGGTAGGGGCTTCAACACGGAGGACGGGGATTGTTTTATGCGGATGGGTTGAGTGATGATTGGGGGGGGTGTCATGTTAGGTTAGGGAAAGGAAGAACAAAACGGCGAAGGGAAGAACAAAAAGGCGGCAGGTTGGAAAACTGGATGATTAATAAGGACAGGAATCCCGTTTAGGGGAAGGCGGCTCATGTGACTCGCCACTAGGCTCACCAGCCCGGGGAGGTGGTTATGTCATCGATTCAAACTCTTCTTTCGCGCCCCAAAACCTCGGCAAAGTCAACAACCTGAAGACCCTAATTAGTAGTAGTAATTACTTTTATGTATAATAGGAGACAATAGTTTTTTTTTTTTTTCCCTTCATTTGTGGGCGGGCTGTAAGTGGTGCTGCTGGTGACGAGCATCTCATCGATTGTTTCAAGTTCAGCAAGTAGGATCTTGTTTCTTACTACCCTAATACTGCCCACTGATCACGAGGGTCAGCCAAAACAGAAGCCTTTGAGAACGGAGATCCTGATTTCCCAGCCCCCCTTCATCTTGGGATACGGCAATTTAGTACTATTCTTGAGAGAGAAACCCTGCCTACGGAGTAGCTGCTCGTGCTACTTACTCTATGAAGGTAGGTGTATATACTGTACATATTACATACAAAAGATGGCTTCAAAATCAAACGAGGGTGCCAACTATCTACTACTATCAGCATATCTGAAGTCCCGGGCTTTGGGTCATATGCCGGCGTGGTAACTGCTTTAACTCTTTCTCATTTCTCAAATGTAAGAAAATGTCAGCTAATCCTACGGCATTATTTACCGCCAGTTACCATGGAAAATCACACCCTCTTTCTCATTTTTATTTGCAGCTAGCACTTGCAGTTATCCTGTTATTCTACGCGTTGTGGGATGAGGCGCCTTGCCATGCATGGTTAGGCTACATATGTAGAGCTCATGAAGCTCTCTATCTACCTCTACCACTATAGGTTAGTGGGTGCGTGGCACGGGTATCTCGAGGTCTTCCATGAGGATCTGAACTGGTTTTCAAATCCGTGGCAGACCATATCCTACCATTCCAAGTCATCAAAGGTGCTGTTTCCAACAAATAAGGTTGATTTCCGCGTACCAATTTGGCCAAGGCGCATTCCTGAACTTGGGCACCCATTGGTGTGAGGAGTAAACCTGCTCAGCCAACCGGTATCCAACATCCATATTTGCATCCTCCCAAAGATGGTCGCATTGATTTAGATGGTCTTAGCATCCCTGGGTGGACAATCAGGCTTGGCCAATTGCTTGTTAGGGTCAATTTCAACTATCTATCTTCACCTCAAATCACTTTATCGACCGTTGGAACGCAAGTATCGAGGATAATAACCAGAACGCGGAAAGGAAAGAAGACGAGAATAGTTTTGGTTATAGGCCTTGCGCTGTTCTTTTCGCTCCAGCCACAACTGCTCATTAATAGCCAACAACGTGTCCAACAACATTGAATAGTTCTATGCCAGAATACGAATCAAGGCTCGTAGTATTTATTGTGTGCGACAGGTAATGTATCTCCACCTAGGTAGGTAAGTAGTATAAAGTTACTTTTGAGGATATATCTGGTAGATGAAAGCATGTAGGTTGTTAAACTTCATTGTACTAGCTTGGTGCTTGTGTTGGGCAGGAAATTCAGTAGCCGTTTCTCGAGATAGATTGGGCGGGGAGGACTCTCTTTTTAAACTATTCAAAGTACAGTTTCTCGCACTAGTATTTATGGCGATAGGGGTATAAATACGTAGGTATAGATGTAGAGATACTCTTATCTCTTGCCTGCAAAAAGGGGCCAAAATTTTCATCCATACTAGCTACCACACGTACTAAAAAGTCTGCCCTGCCCTAACTTGTCCCAGGGAATAGAAGCACGGAAATGATAGAAAGCCAAAGGCAAAAACAGTATAAAATCTCTATGTAATTCACCATTATTGTACTGGCCCCGTCCTTCCTGGCAAAGTGGCTTTAGGAGGGTCTTCGTTCATCCAGCGATCACAATAAAAACAAGCAGTTCGTGGGGTGTTGGCTAACGCAGAGCGAGGCACAACAAGGGTAAAAATATGCTCGGATCCAGCCAGGGAACAGGGAGTGGGGAAGACAACCTGACTTAAAAGATCCTCCACCTTGCTGTACGGCTGCACAGTAAAAGTTCAAAACAGAGGCACAATAGCAGAAGCTAACAATATCGCACTATAAGCCTAATGCAAAAGCTATTTTATCGCAGCCTCATGGTACTATGCATAGTAGTAGTAGTTTGTATATGCGAATCCTTTCGCCCGCAACGTGAGCTGGGCCCCCTGTAAGTCCTAAATCTAGTATTTAATGCATAGAAAGTTCGATGAGTTTTCTAGCGCGAACGCCAACGAGAGTTCTGTGTCAGCTGGCATCTATGATCTATCTCGTCCAGGCTGAGTTTCCGAGGCGTTTTATGGCCGGTTTAGGGTTTTGGGCAAACCCAGCCGACCGGGGACCAAAAGCTGAGGGCTGGGTCCTGGGGGGGGGGCAAGCGATCCAACTGGTGGTCACTGGTCAACAGCCTCAGCAGGTATAAAGTTCTGGTTGAGGGTGGGACGGTAACGTTAAAAATACAGCTGTGGAGATTTGTCTTTTTTTTCCCTTTGGAAACAAATAACTAGTATTCAGGGGTATCTAGGAATGGTTAGTTAGTAGTTTGGCAGACGCGGATTATGAGCACGCAATCATTCCTTGCCATTTTAGTGAATATCCGGTAATAATTTGAATATACTACTACTATGTTTGAATGGGGCCCTTGTCCGCATCCGGAGCTCACTCTTGCGAAATAATAGTATGATTAGAGAGGTTAGTATATATATGGAGTCAACCACAGATGTGTGGTTAGATGAATATAGGTGGACGCGATGGGGCGAGATAGAAATTTGGGACATTATGAAATTCCATATAGTGATACATTTCCAACTAGCAACCGATAGGGGATGTAAAAATATAAACATCAAGAAGAAGGATAAAAACTCGGTATACTCCAAGTATTTAGTAGACAGGTACGGAACCTCAATCCCTTTACAGCAAGACATCACCAGCCTAAAACAAATGACAGAGTCACTATAACCTACGAAAGAATTCGATGCGAATGTTTGGCTCGAGGACGACGAGGAAGAAGAAAAGGAAGAAGAAGAAAAACGAGAAAAAGAATAAGACAATGTATTCAGCCCCATCTTCTAGTCATCGCTAACTTCTACGCATAGAGTCCATGGCGATAGAAAACCCACTCCTGGCCGTAGTATTCACACCCCTGACAGATCTCTATTCATTGCTCCATTACAGGTCATCCAATGATCAGGCCTCGGAGTTGATGGCGGTCGATCATAGTTTTTGAATTCGTCCAAATGTTTGAAGCACTACCAGTGAGAAGTAGAAAAATGATGTAACGTATAGGGTAATAAATCAATCGTAGAGAACATATCCACAATCAATAAAGTAAAAGAGCCTGGATTAAAAGAAATTAACCTTATTAGTAATATGGTGTGATCCATCTCTGTTCTCTGTTCCTGCTCATGGTAAACTTCATGTCTGTGATGGGGAGATGCAGTTGGCTGCTACCAAAGCTGGAGGGCTTCCAAGAGTGTCGGAAAGGTGTGTTATCGCATGATTCTATGCAAGACAAGAGTCCGGTCAGGTTCATGTATGGGCTGATTTATATTTTAGTAAAGCAAACGGGAGCGTTACCTTGAGATGCAGAGAGTATTAACTAGCTCTCCGCCCCAGTGAAATGCCAAAATAAGTCATCAGAAGGTTGGGGTGAAGGGTTAGAGAGGACAGGATTAATTTAATAGTGGAGCATCAGTGTCTACTTCCCCTCCCTCACATCCATAGTAAAAATATCACGATTGCGAATCAATCAGGATGGTGCCTGCATGGCCCCCCTTGACTCCTCTCCACTCTCTTAACACCATATGAGGAACTTGATTGGTGTTGCCGATAAGGAAGCGTACACAACTCTGGCCAAAGCAAGGCACCAGAAAATCCCGGCCAGGGGCGAAATAAATCAAACCAAAACAAAACAAATGGGAGAGGTGGAGGGAAGGCTGAAAAGGAAAGACCACGATTCACAAGATCACAGGGCCTACACTTTGCAAGGGTGGACGTGGCTTGTATGCATATTCCGAAGCTAAAGAATGGAAGGCTAGAAGGATTCTAGAAGATCATAAACTGAGCGTTTGACGACTGGGAAGGAACGAATATTTTCTTCTTATTATTCACCTTTGTTTTTCCGGGGAAGTTTTGATTTTGGCGTAGACAACTATTCTTTCAACTATTCTTTACGCAGTAGTTCCACGGACCGCTCTGGGTAAAAAAAGTCGACATGGAGGTGAGTACTACTAAATAAGACCTGAGACGGAGGTGTGTACGTACCGAGGCAAATCAACAGTAGAAGTGAGGCGATGATTGACTAGCCATCACAGACAAAACATGGGCATTTCAAAGCCTCGATAGGTCCGTATCCCAGCCTTGCAACTTAGAGGCATCAATAGTCAATATACGAGATCTGCAACGTGAGGCAAATCAAGATTTTGGGGGTAGATCCAAAAATGCCAAAACAACCATTACGATCATGGGCTCTTTAGTTCCATGGGTCACTCAAAAAAGTATATCCGTTTCTAGATAGATATCAGCAATTCGCATCGTGGTGCATTCATCCCGGGGTGGGAGCTATGTAGTAATCTCCACCAAGAAGTAGTAGTACTACTAGTACTAGTACTAAAACTAGCAACTTGAAATAAAGAAAGCGGTGGGGCGGAGAAAGTGCCTGAACTACTATTGGGGAGCAACATACCCATCAGGAGGTTTGGCTTGCGATGTCCATCATGTGCTGGGGCCTGGCTGGGAAAGTCTTTACAAGGGATCTTTTACTCCGAAGATACAAGTTGAGGTTGAGGTTGGTTTATGGCTGAAAACGGAAGCTGCATGGAAGCCTTCTGGAAGGCTCTAGATAAGGGAAAGATCGGCAGGGTGTTTGAAATAGTGCTGCTTTTAGTCTAGCGCGGGCTAGTTTACTAGCCGGGTACTCCGTACAAGTTTGATATTCAGGTATCTATAAATACGCAGTGCGAGAACATTACTACTAGTACACCCTCGTATGTGGTTGTTGGGGCTCCAATTCGAACTTAGAAAGTGAAATATAATCACTTTTTGACGGTGCGGGCTCTGCCGGGGGGGTGGGGTCGACCTGGATACTGTAGTTATGATTGGCATCGGGCTCAATCGCCCGCCAGGGGAGTGAGAGTTTGAAGCCGAAGAAGAATTCAAGAAAGTTGATTGCCCCATGGGTTCGCCGTGACAAACTAAAAAGTCGATCTCTGTGCTTGAGCCAATTGTGCGTCTTCTTCAGACGCCCAGGGAAAAAAAAAAATAAAAAAAAATTCGATAACCAACACTGAAAATAGAAAAAAAAGGGAATAAAGAATTAAACAACAAAGACGAGGTAGAACCAATTTCTGATTCATGAATAGGAAAAAAAGAAACTCGTAACCCGCAACCCGTAGATGATAGACAGAAGTATATTTTCGCCCCAAGCCATACACTAGACGATGGAGCAATCGCAGCCGAGATAGTACATTTAGATTCCGGACGTTGCATATGGACTAATGATACTAGTTCGGATTACTAGCAGATACCGGGACACCTGGCCTCTTCATCCTCTACTACCCACGGCCACATCCAGCGCGGATTGCATCTTGTTTGGCAGCAAGAAAAATATTGGAATACGCAGTATATGTATATATATAGTGCTGCTGGCCGCCCAGAATAAGAAGAAAAGAGGGAGCAACGTACGCTTGAGAGGCAGGGCAGACAGCCCAGCGGACAGACAGGACAAGACTAATTTAATTATTTTGCCGGTGAGCTCGAACTCGGCTGCTTTCCCCCTCATGCGGTCTTTTAACCACACCTGTCATAATATTTGCTTTTTATATTTTCATGTGCGTGATTTGCACTTGTTTGGTGGCGGCGGGAAGAATTTTGGTGACGGGATTGGAGTGAGTGTGCGTAGTTTCAGAGCTAGCCATGCAGCTGCCTATGCACACTTCCCGAAACTCTCTTTTGCCTCACTTTTCAAGGATCTGCCCCGCCAAATGGGTTGTGGAAGTTATATTTTCCCTTGTGCGCCAACTTCGCACCGCCTCCTGCCCATCCAACTTCCTTCCTTCCGCCTCAAATCTGCCCCCCCTCTTCCAACATCACCTCACCCCGTTCCACGCTTGTTTTCCTGCGATTTCTCCATTCTTCACCTCTGGTTGTAGCCATATTAGCCCGTCTTACTTCTGCTTATTTGTTTTGCCATCTTGCTTTCTCCTCTCTCCATTATGTTTGTTTAAACTAAACTGATGTTCTGTTTTGACTATCTCGATTGAATGGCAGATCTACTGCTACTCTACGACCACGGGGATTCTCCAATCCAACCAAGAAATATCCAACCATCGTGCGCCATCATGAGTTGCGACTCATCAAAGCTGTTGTTCGATTTATAGCGTTTGAGCGTATCGTCCGCTAGATTGTTCGTGCCTTTTTTGCTGCTCTGTACGCTCCAGCATAGTTCGGCCCGCTCACAATTCTCGCCTATACCCAACAAAACTCCTATATAAAAAGAACGGAAAGGAACCTGACTGTTTATTATTATTATTGCAACTTTTACTACCAATACACTTCTACCGCAGTCATGTTGATCAAAGGCGAGAAATGGGCTTGCGAGGCCTGTATCCGCGGGCATCGTGTGAGCAATTGCCAGCATGCAGGTATATATAACCAGTTTACTTTTTTATCTTCTTCCTCTCCGCAACACACTCCCAATCCCATAACTACAGTCCTTCCTAAATATAACTGCTAACGGCCGTCAAATAGATCGACCCTTGAGTCACATTAATAAGAAAGGCCGCCCGATTTCGCAGTGCCCTCACTGTCGAGGTTTGCGCAAGGCTCGCACCACTCACACCAAATGCGATTGTGGTGAAAAGCCCCATACAAAAGCAGAATGTCCGGTCAAGGACCTGGGCGACAATCAAGGTGAGCCATCACACAAACCTCTTCCTTTGTTGTATATATGTACTTTTTTCACTGACTTGGCAATTAGGTGGAAATCGAAAACAGTGCTGCTGTAGTCACGGCACACGCTGCGTTTGTGCGGCCAAGAGAGACTCCAACCTCGAAACCGTTCCCGAGCTTGGCCCTCCTCGCAGCGGAACAGCTTCTCATCTAAGCCAGCGGCGCCCTAATATTGCAGCTACCAAGGTGGACGACATGCTTCCCGGCTTCCCACCCCGCTACACCAAGAGTAGAACGAGTGACGCATCTAAACGAGGCGTCCCTTATTCGATTCCTCGGTCTAATACTGTCCATGTTTCATCAGGCCTCGCGCGCCGCTCAGCAGACCATCTTCCCTTATCCGAAACAGACGTGGGACAAAATGGAACTCCGCTTGTAGATTCGATTACGGATGCACGTCGACCAGTCCGTCGCGTGAGGTCGGAGCATGGTTCGCCAGCAATAACCCCTTTGTTAAGTATTGAGGACATGAATAACGGAATCCCCCACCTCGACATTTCCTCCCTTGTTCCGTTTGGTTCAACAAACCCATCCTCTGGCTTATTTGACTCTCAAGACCCGAATATCGACCAATTCTATTCTCCTGAGGCAGAAGCATTCCCCGAGACACCCAATTTCAATGTCCCACCAGTGGATTGGTCCACCTTTGGGCTATCCTACAGCCCCAACGACCTCCAAACCGCGTTTAGCCAGCCACCTTCGTACGCAAGCTTTGAGAACAACAATTTCAGCCACTCCAACCTTGCCCATTCCTCTTCCGGAGAGCTTTCAGAGGTGGAAGATTTCGCCCTTGCTGCTGGCATGGGGATGCCCAACCCGGACAAACTTGATGTCCACAGCGTCAGTGATGGTTCGGAGAATGGCATGTACCGTCTCAGCTCATCCTCCTATGTAGACTTCTCGCAGTCCCAACTGCTGTCGTCAAACGACCTCCAATCTGTCGACATCGATGCATTCCTCAAGGCTGGTGCTGCGCTCAACCAGCCACCTCAGCCATTTGACATAGTCGCCGCGTCGACAGGGATGGGACTAGATCATTACCCAGTTTCGCAGGATTACTCTTCCGCAGATAATCAGACCTTCGTGACGACGGTTTGTGATGAAAGCCTCCTCGCCTCACATGGAGGAGGCTTTGTGCCCACGGAACCCAACAATTATATGTGGGACCCCGCCACGTATTCGATGACTACCTCTGCAAACGAGGAGAACATCCCTCTTCAGCAACATACCCAGTGGTTCTAATAGAGGCGTCTTGGGGTTTTTGTTTTTGTTAACGAAAAATTATTCTTCTTCATCCCTCGTTACGGATGATTTAAACGCTCCTTGTCTTAGCCTCTTGATTTGCGTACTTGATATATATATATACATCCACATCCACCTCCATGTCCCAGTTTTGATTATGATTTTCTTTTTAATTTTTTTTTCCAACTTTTGCACCACCAATACAGAGCTCACGACCTTGCTGACACATAGTTCTTATGTGTTGAACCCAGGAGTTACACATATCTCTCGTTCTCTCTCTCTCTCTATCTCTCTCTACATTACCCCACTGTGTTCTTGGTTTTAGTTTCACAGTTTCACGCACTATTCCCACGAATCCTTTTTGTCAATGGCACCGTTTGTCCTTGTTTCCTTTTATTGTTTCGCCTTCGTATCTTCACCGCATATAAATTTCCTAATATTGTTTCTCCTTATTAGACGGCGGACCTTTAGATCTTTTTATTATTATTATTATTATTATTGTTGTTGTTGTTGCTGTTGTTGCTTTTTTGTGAAACGTATGTGATATGACTGGGGGGAACTTTTTTCTTTTTTTTCCTCTTTTAAATCTCTTGTTGCCATTTTTTATGCAGCATCCTTCAGTTCTTTCAAGTTTCATACCTTTATTTAGCTGTTTGGTGTCCTTCCACATATTTTCTGCCACTGCCTACTACGTTGAACATGAACCTACATACATAGATATATTATTGGCTCATCCTGAATATACATATCCCATTATATTGTCTCCACCTCATTGTATAAATATATGTTCTACCCCAAGCTTGAAAACGGACCACTCCCGGCAAACACGTGAACTCGGGACCCGCATTGCCGAGGTTACAGTCACGTGTCTCCTCGCCCCGACTCCCGGCTTCCCGATTTGAGACGAAAAAGGAAACCAGCGAAACTATTTCTATTCAGCTTCTTCAGCCTCTTCTGCTTCGTTTGTCTTTTGTTTCTTATCATTCCTCTGTTTGTAGCATTCTTCTTCTTATTATCCGTGGATATTCTTGTGCTGTGCTCAATCCGCCACGCTCTACTCCTGACACACGCTAGTTGCCAATATCAATATGGTTGTCACGGCGCTGGCTCACCACCCGACGGTGGCCCATTATCTCAGATTCGTTGCTACTACGCGTATGTTTGCTTGGGGTTCCATTACTTCACTTAGACCCAGAAATTGTTGATTTGCTATCTGTTGTTGCCTGCTATGAACTTATTCAAGAGGCTTTGCCATGATTAAAATACATACGATGGAGTGTACACGAGGGCTCATTCGGCTCAACAAATACCCCCCACCCCCCCCCCCCTCCACTTTCAAATTGGCTGGCCTTTATCGAAAACCTATCTTCAAATACTTGATAAAATAGAATCAAAAACCACTAACCCAAGCCCCCCAAATCTCCAGTCGGCCGCGACAAAATCCTCCGAACCCTTCAATACTTCTCCCGCTTCTACGCTTGGTACCTTTACCGCACCAATAACCCGCAATCCTCCATCGCCCCCTTCGAAGCCATCAAGAAGCAATTCGCCCTCACCCGTAAACTGCTCCGCTTCGGCAAAAATGTCGAGCACTTCAAAGCTGCTGCCGCCCTGCTTGACTCGCGCTCGCCAACTGCCGTGGCAGACCCAGTGCTCAAATACCTCGGCATCGGCCGTCAGCTCGGCTATGCCATCTACCTCTCCTTCGACATGGTGTCGTATCTAGATTCTGCAGGCATCCGGAAGATGGCTAGCGTGAACAAGATGCAGGGTCGCGCGCTGCGGGCGTGGATGGCTGGGTTGGTGTGCAGCGCGCTTTCTGGCGTGTATTCGTTGTGGATGCTCAAGGAGCGGGAGAAGGCCGTTAATAAGAAAGACGGTGAGAGCGTTGTTGAAGGGAAAAAGATTCAAAAGTGGGCCTCCTCCCCCTTTCCCTGTCCCTCTTCTGTAGTTTCTTTTCCCAGCCATCCTTCCAACGATTTTGTCTACTAACCCGTATATTTCTCGCTACTACTTTTTCTTTACAGAGAACGCACCGCTGTCCTCACGCAGCTCGTCTCTGATTGTTGCGATCTTACCATCCCTAGCACCTCGCTTGGCTACATGAATTTGGACGATGGCATTATCGGCCTTGCCGGTACCGTCAGCTCACTGATTGGTGTGCGGAGCGCCTGGAGGAAGACTGCATAATTTGCAGCGAGTGCAGCGAGTTTCGTTTGGCTTACGCGTTTTATTCTTCGGAGCGCGCGTGGTTGTGTGTTAGTCAGTTGACGAATCACATTTTTGATATGAATTTCGCCTGTATTGTGGACGGAAATATATATTTATGTATTCTGGCTGAACTATTGAGACAGCGGCGATATATCCTCTTTCCTACCCCTTTTCTTTTCTTTTTCTTTTTCTTTTTCTTTTTTTTTTTTCGAGGTTTTTCTCTTTTGTACCCTGCTTTCCAGCTAGTTCCATGTTTTTCAGTTCACTTTCGTATATATTTGTTTTGCGATTTACTTTTAGGAATAGGCTTTTTCTTCTTTCCCTTCGTCTCCTTACTTCTTCTGCGCTCTACCTTTCCTTGTACTCTTATTATATCTTCATCCATCTGTCCATGCTCTCGTATTTTCTTCGAATCTGTTCGAATTTTAATATGATGAAGCCAAGTCAGTCATACCGATCCTACCTAGCTACATACAACTCACCATATTCAACCAACTTGATAACCCTCTCAAGCTCCACCTCCACCTCCACCTCTACCCATATATGCCATCCACTACCTCAAGGACTCCTCCCCACATCTACGCCTCGACGGCCCACCCAGCTCGCTTACTCCTCTCGACGCCGTTTTTGAGATCAACACACCCACAACCAATGTTGAATTATTACATTTTCGTGCACCACTCACTCCCACGAAGGCCACATTTATGGTTGCTGGCTGGCCACGGCTGTAAACCCGTGCCAGTGCTAGAAAGCCTACCAAAAATAAAAATGAAAAATGAAAATAAAATAAAAATAAAAATTAGCCACATTTTCGAAATTTGTCTATAAATCTCCCCACAATCTGGTATTATATTCAAATGACCTTCTCATAGTATTGCTCAGGGTCCTCCTCGTCATCTGCTGTTTAAAAAATATATATATAAAGATATATAAATATGAAAAAATGGGTTCTAGTGGTGGTATGTTTACATTGGTGGACGAGTACATTCCGTTTGTTCCATTCATTTTGCACTCACGTTAACTTTCTCTAAGCTAGCCATAGGTATCTACATATAGGGAAAGCAGGCGAATATATCACGTTGAATAGAGAAACAAAAATTAAACAACAAAAAAAAGCAGCCAAACCTTCTCAAACGGTAGAAGTAATGGTATTTCTGACTATCAGAGTAGTCCCGAGTCCCGAGTTCCTCACTGAGCCCCTGGAGCTGTAACTAAGGCACCTGCAATTGTTCGGGCATCGTCTTTTTACTTCCCATAGTGCTCGTATCATATCCATTTTCTTCCAGGTAGCGGCGAAAGCGTACGTCTTCTGCAGCAATGGTGTCCTACACATACATCAAAACGAGTCAGGCATGCAAAATGCAGGCAACTTGCAACAGAATATATAACAAATATCGATATAAGCCTACCTGTCCAATATTCGGCAACAAAAATAACGCCAACCCCGCAGACAAGAAAGACAACGAACTCGCAACAAAGAATGGGTGTTGACCCGCGCGCACAGCATTCGATGCATTGCCCTGAATAATCGGGAACACATAGGTGCCGACGAATGCACCGACTTTGCCCAACGCGGCCCCGATGCCGTAGTACTGGCCGCGCACGGCCGTGGCACTGGTTTTGGACGCAATAAGGCCGATGTTATCACCGGGACCGAGCTCACCGAAGGAGAGGAAGAGGCTTTTGTTTACGTTGTTAGGTAAAAAAAAAAAAAAAAAAGTCTTGGTG